>JADRCD010160568.1:22190-33533 GCA_019843815.1 Montemys delectorum
AGGAGGAGGAGGAGGAGGAGGAGGAGGAGGAGGAGGAGGAGGAGGAGGAGGAGGAGGAAGAGGAGGAGGGCGACAAAGAGAAAGAGGATTACAGCATTTCTCTCCAGGTTTGGAAAGGTAGAGACAGGCAAGGCAGAGCCTTGGCATATCCTCGCAAGCCAGGCTAGCCAAGGGTGTGAGGTCTAGTTCAGATTGAGACTATGTCTCAAAAAATGTGCTAGACAGCAGTTGAGTAAATAACCTGCCATTGACCTCTAGCATATGTGAACACATATACAGAAGTGCACCTCCACAAGCACACATATGAACACCCATAACAAGTAAATGAAAATATAAAACATCAAAATTAATGTCTGGTGCTAATAATTGATTATGAAAATAGACATAAAGATGCTAAGCAATAATCTAAACCAAACCTCATACCGAGATTCATGTACTGAATGTAAATTTAGCATATGCATTTTAACTTGAGTTATTTCATAACAATATTGCATTTAAACAAAGGCTCTGTCTATTTGCCTTTACAGTATTTATCATATTTCATATTATATTTCATTATTTAAAACATAGGAGTGAAGGTTCTGTTTAAGCACCACCTTGACATCTCCATGTTCAATATAGGTGCTGTCTTCAGCAATGGGGCTTTACAGTAAGTTTCTACAGTCGTGACAATAGCCTGGATTGCTTGGAGATTAGCACGAGGCCCCTTTGTCCAACATCTCAACTAGATGTAACTAAATCCTGGTATTTGAAGCTTTCATTGGTGATAAGAGATGGCCACCTGAAACTCTGTTTCCCTCATTATTTGGCAATTTCCTTTAGATTGCATATAAAATGTTCTTTGGTGGTAATTAGCCCTTCATTCATTCCATGGGAAAAGCGGTGCTTGATGTCCATAGAGTTTGGCCAGGTGTTTCCCGATAACAAGTGTAAAATGTTTTGACCCACCTTTGAAAGGGCTGTTAAGAAATGTGTTGATGAGTACAGGGTCCCCAAAGAAGGAGTTAGAGAAAGGACCAAAGGAGCTGAAGGGTTTGCATCCCCTTAGGACGAACAACAATATGAACTAACTAGTACCCTCAGAGCTCCCAGGGACTCAACAACCAACCAAGGAATACACATGGTGGGACTGAATGTTTTGGCAGCATGTATATAGTAAAGGATTGCAAAGTCGATCATTAATGGGAGGAGAGGCCTTTGGCCCTGTGAAGGTTCTGCGTCCCAGTGTAGGGGAATGCCAATAAGTGGGAGAGTGTGGGTTGGCAAGCATGGGGAGGGGGGAGGCAACAGGGGTTTGTTCTTGTTGTTTTTGTTTGTTTGTTTGTTTTTTGGAGGAGAAACTGGGAAAGGAGAAATCATATGGCATGTAAATAAAGAAAATATCTCATAAAAGTTAATTAATTAATTAATTAATTAATTAATTTTAAAAAAGAATTGTATTGAAATTTTGATGGAGATTTTCTTGTATCTGTAGATACCATTGGTAAGATATCTATGTTTACTATGTTATTGGTACTGATCCAGGAGTATGGGAGGTCCTCAACCTTCTGATATCTTCACTTTTTTTCTTCACTCTTTTGAAGATTTTATGGTACTTGATCTTTACTTGCTTGGAAAGAGTTACCCAAAGATGTTTTATTTGAGGCTATTGTGAAAATTGTTCTTTCTCTGATTTCTTTCTTAGACCATTTGTCCTTTCTATTTAGGGGGAATAGTGTGTGTGTGTGTGTGTGTGTGTGTGTGTGTGTGTGTGTGTGTGTGAGAGAGAGAGAGAGAGAGAGAGAGAGAGAGAGAGAGAGAGAGAGAGAGAGAGAGAGGGACTTTTGAATCTACTTACTTTTCTTAAAGTATTTATCAGATGTAGAAGTTTCCCACTGAAATTTTTAGGGTCACTTATGTCTCTTATATCATTTGAAAATAAAGATACTGGGGCTGGAGAAATGGCTCAGCGGTTAAGAGCACTGACTGCTCTTCCAGAGGTCATTAGTTCAAGTCCCAGCAACCACATGGTGGTTCACAACCATCTGTAATGAGATCTGATGCCTTCTTCTGGTGTGTCTGAAGACAGCTACAGTGTACTTACATGTAATAAATAAGTAAATCTTAAAAAAAAAAAAAGAAAGAAAAGAAAGAGACCTTGATTCTTCCTTTCAAATTTGTATCTCTTTACTTTCTCCAGTTTTCTTATTGCTCTAGCTAAGACTTTAAGTACTATAGTGAATATAGAGAGAGACAATGCAAAACCTTGTCCTGTTATTGATTTTAGTGGAATAGCTTTTAGTTTCTCTCGATTTAAGTTGATATGATCTATGAGTTTGTTGTAAACCACCTTTATTGAATTTAGATATGTCCCTTGTACTGCTGATTTCTGCAGGACTTTTCCTTTTTTTTTTTTTAATCATAAAGGGTGTTGGACTTCATCAAAAGGATTTTCTGCAGCTTTAATTATGGGGGTATTGTCTTTCAGTTAGTTTATGTGATGGATTACATTCATTGACTTATGTAGGCTAAACCACCTTCACATCTCTGGGATGAAGTCTACTCTGTCATGGTGGTGCTATTTTTTTTTTTATGTATTATTAGATTTGCTTTGTAACTATGTTTTGAGTATTTTTGTATCTATGTTCATACATAGATACAAACTGGTCCTTAATCCCATTTCTTCATAGCATCTTTATGTAGTTTAAGTGTCAGTATAACTATGACTTCATAAAATGAGCTGGGAAATGTTTCTTCTGTTTCAATTATGTGGAACAATTTTAGAAAAATTGACATTAACTCTTCTTTGAAAGTTTGGTGGAATTTTGTGCTAAAGCCATGAGAGTTTTGTTTGTTTAATTAGTGCTTCTATTTTATTAAGGAATCTTGGTCTGTTTAAATTGCTTATTTGATGTTGATTTAACTTTGGAAAATGGTACCTGTCAAGAAATTACCCCATTCTTTTAGATATGCCTATTTGCTGGAGTGCAGTTTTATGAAGTATGTCCTGTGGTTCCTTGGACTTCCTTGATGTCTGTTATTAATTACCCTTTTTCTTTCCTAATTCTGTCAGTGAAGCTCTTTTCCCTTCCTGTTTTAGTTAATTTGGATAAGAGTTTTACAATCTTTAAATTTTCTCAAAGAACCATCTATTTCTTTCATTGCTTCTTTGTATTGTTTTGTTTGTTTATATTTGATTGATTTTAGCCTTGAGTTTAATTATTTCTTGCCATCTAATCCTTTTATGTGTGAATTCTTCTCTTTCCTACAGAACTTTCAGGTGTTGTTAGTTTTCTAGTATGAGATCTCTCCATTTTTTAAATGTAGAAACTTAGTAATAAGAATATACTTTTCAACAACATTCATTGTATTCTCATAACTTTGGATATGTTGTGGTTTCATTTTCATTCAATATTATAAAATATTTAGTTTCTATCTTGATCCACTTTTTCTTCAGAAGAAAGTTGTTCAGTTTCTGTGTGTTTGTAAACTTTCTGTTGTTTATGGGCATCTTTAATTTGTTGTGGTTAGATAGGATGCATGATGATATTTTAATTTTCTTATATCTGTTGAGACTTGCTTTGTGTCCAAGTATGTAGTCAATTTGGAGAAAGTTACATGAGGTGCTGAGAAGGCATATTCATTTTGTTTGGTTGAGATACTCTGTAAATATCTCTTAGAACAATTTTGTTTCTAATATTAGTCTGCTCCATTATTTCTTTACTTAGTTTTCGTCTGGACAAAAACTTTTGAGAACAACAGAGTACTGAAGTCTTCTACCATCAGTCTGTGAGGGTCAATCAGTATCAGCATGTGGTTTAAGCTGTTGAAGTGGTTCCTTTACAAAATTGTCTGGCCTTGATGTGGCAGCAGAGATCCTTAGAATTAAAGTGTCCAGGAAATTGCCCCCTATGCCAATGCATTCAAGGCTGTTTTCCACTTACTCTTTGATTAGATTCAGTGTATCTGCCTTTATGTGAAGGTCCTTGATCTACTTTGACTTGAGCTTTGTACAAGGTGATAAATATGGATCAATTTGCAATCTTCTACATGCAGACTGACAGTTAGACCAGCACCATTTGTTGAAGCTGCTTTCTTTTGTCCACTGTATGGTTTTGTCTTCTTTGTCAAAGATCAAGTGCCCATAGGTGTGTGGGCTTATTTCTGGGTCTTCAATTCTATTCCATCAATCCACCTGTCTGTCTCTGTACCAGTACCATGTGTGTGTGTGTGGTTTTTTTTTATCACTATTGCTTTGTAGTACAGCTTGAGGTCAGAGATGGCGATTCCCCCAGAAGTTCTTTTATTGTTGAGAATAGTTTTCACTATCCTGGGATTTTTGTTATTCCATATGAAATCTGAGAATTACTCTTTCCATCTCTGTGAAGAATTGACTTGAAATTTTGATGGAGTTGCATTAAATCTATAGATTGCTTTTGGTAAAATGGTCATTTTTTACTATGTTAATCCTACCAATTCATGAGCATGGGACACCTTTGCATCTTCTGAGGTCTTCCTCAATTTCTTTCTTGAGGGACTTGAAGTTCTTGTCATAAAGATCTACTTGCTTGGATAGAGTTACACCACGATATTTTACGTTATTTGTGACTACTGCAAAGTGTGTTGTTTCCCTAATTTCTTTCTTGGCCCATTTATCCTCTGTATAAAGGAAGGCTGTTGATTTGTTTGAGTTAATTTTATATCAAGCCACTTTGCTGGGTAGTGAACAAGGGCAATCTCTAGAAAGTTAAAGACATCGGAGAGGCTCTCAGGAACCACTGGGGATGACCTTAGCTCAAATGCCCAACAGTGGGGAAATGTAACCTGAAGAGACCACTTCCAGTAAATAGACAGGGTCCCCAGTTGAGGGATGGAACTACTTACCCATCTTAAAATTTTTAACCCAGATTTGTTCTTGTCTACAAGAAATTCCTGAACAAAATTGGAGCACAGACTGGAGGAAAGACTATCCAGAGACTGTGCCAGCTTGGGATCCATCCCATGTGCAGGCACCAAACCCCAACGCTATTGCTGTTGCCATATTGTGCTTGCAGGCAGGAGCCTAATATGACTGTCCTCTGAGAGGCTCTATCAGCACCTGACTGAGACAGATGCAGATACTCACAGCCAACCATTGGACCCCATTGGAGAGTCAGGGAAAAGACTGAAGGAGCTAAAAGGGGATTGCAACCCCATAGAAAGAACAATATCAACAAATCAGACCCCTTGGAGCTCCCAGAGACTAAGCCACCAACAAAAGAGCATTCATTGGCTGGTCCTTGGCCACCCTGCTACATATGTAGCAGAGGGCTGCCTTGTCAGGCCTCAGTGGGAGGAGAGGTGTTTGTTCCTATGAGACTTGATGCCCCAGAGAAGGGATATGCTAGAGGGGTGAGGTGGGAGTGGGTGAGTGGGTAGGGGAGCACTATCTTAAAAGTGAAGGGGAAGAGGGATGGGGTGAGCGGCTCCTGGCAGTAGGATTGGGGAGGGGAATAACATTTGAAATGTAAATAAATAAAATTGTTAATACAAAAAATTAAAATGTCCTCCTTTGCTTTTTCCTCTTTGATGAATATATAGTATTATTCTTTATGTCATTTGATTAGTTTTGGTTTAAAGTCTGCTTTGTCAGATATTAAAATGACTGCACCAGTTTGGCTTCTTGCTTGGAATGACTTTTTCAAATCTTTAACTTGAGGTGATACATAAAAGCTGTTTAAGGTCGTTTACTACGCTAGAATGGTAGAATATGCAGGGCCTGTTGTAGTGGTGTTCCTGGGCCCCCGTAGAGAAATACAATTCTGGTTAGTGTTGTATCTTACCCTCGTATTTAGACACCCTGGTTTGTGAAGATTGGAATTCTAAGTGATGATATTTTGCCTTGTTTTGTTGATTGGGTTGTTTTTTAGTTTGTTTGTTTTTGTTTTAGTTTTATTGGTTTGATTTCTCTCTGGTTTTTAAGAAATGTGACAATATTTGTTGCCTTTAGGAAAATCTTCTTGGATCATAATATATGTGTGCACGGAGAGTTCCAGATAAAATGTGCCTCTGAGTATTTGATCCTGAGACTTGAATGGATTTGGACTTGTGAAAATGGAAGTGCTTCACAGGAGGAAGAAGAGCAGAGTATTGCACAAGGATCTTTTTAGTTAGACCACTGGGAATGGCAGCAGAGCAAGTAGAGATGTCACAGAAGAATGTCAGCCACTGAACTGGGTATTGTACTTGAGACTGGAGGATTGCACTTGGAGAAACAGAGGGGAAACTGAGACTCTGCCGTTTACCCTGATTGCTTCCTTGGTCAGAGTGCTCTGTGGGCTTCCAGGGATGCTGTAGGACTGGGACTAGGACAGTACAGTACAGTCGGTGGGGGCTGGGGAGTTTGGAAGGGAAGGAAGGCTGCAGCAGGTGCTCTGCTGAAGAGCTAAAATGAGACTGGGTAATCAACTTAGAGAAGAAGATGGGTAAGTGAAGATCCGCAATCAACCTACCTGCTTCCCTGACTGGAGTGGCCAGTGCTGCAGTGGGGTTGGGGCTGGGACAAAGCAAGGAGTAAGAGAATGATGCTTGAGAGGTAAAGATCTTTGAAATCCATCAGATATAGGGGAAACTGCTGCAGGTGTTCTGCGGCAGAGCTGAGATGAGAAGAGGAGATCGAGCTCGGACGAATGGAGAGAAAACTGAAGATCTGCTGCTAGCATACCTGCTTCCCTGGCAGAAGGACAGCTCTTGCTTTTTAAAATTAAAGTCTTCCACTATGTTTTATCAAAATACTAGATAATAATTCCAGATTTTTACTCAGAAATGACTATTAGTGTGGCATGCCAAGCATTTTAATTAGCATGTAATCATGTTATATTTGTAATAAGGCAATTTTTAGTGATTATAAATTTTAAAATGACTAAAATACACTGGATCTTCCAAAACATCTTCTTGTTTTTTTTTAATAACATAAACTTTAGTGGTTGTAGAACTTATTGAAAAAATTTGTAATTAGCAGATTTCCTATTTAGACAAACATATTTTTCTATTATTAATATCTTCCATAAATGTGACATATTTATTACATTTCCTGAAATGGCCTATCCATTGCCACCTAAAGTGAAGTGTTATTAATACTTCCTTTGTTTCCCTCAGTGGTTTCCCTTTGCTCTGAATTCCACCAAAGGCACCATACAGCATTTACTCTACTGATCTTCCCAGCTTCCTCTTAGCTGAACCTTTTCTCATATTTTCCTTGTGTTTAAAGAACCTAACAATCTGAGAAGTACTCAGACACTTATCCCTGCAATTCCACTGAAAGTATTACTGAATGTTTTCATAATTAATTTACAGTTATTGATTACTGGGGACAAGAGCACAAAGTGCCACACGATTATTATCCATTCCCACCAGAGTCATCACTAATCACCTAACCAAGTAGCAGAGAAAATATGCATAGATTTCTCCAATGTAATGTTTTACTTTTCCGATTCCCTGCCTTCTACTACTCAATACTCATACTGACTCCCAAGAAAGTGGATTAATGGTTGGGACCAGGGAAAAGACTGTCGCAGAGGTGAAGCACTGCCACCATGAAGGACTAGAAAAGTCAAGATTCCCTTCCCATCACACGTGACACCACACTGCTCTATCATTATTCAGGAAATGTAAGGCTTGGATCTAGTGAATTAAGAGTATCAAACACAATAAAGTTACTGTTAAGATATTTGTATCTTTAAAGTTAGGAAATTAGTGTGACAAAATCCAGAGTCTTGTACTCTGACATTGCAAGGAGTCCAGTGTGTGAGGAATGGTACCATATTCTTCTAAAGGTAAACAATATGTTGTTGTAAGTAGCTTTTTTATATACAGGGGAGCTAAACAATACCTTGAGGGGCCCTTTTGGGAGTTTTCAATAATAAATATTCTCTCTCTCTGTCTCTCTGTCTCTCTGTCTCTCTTACTCTCTCTCTCTCTCTCTCTCTCTCTCTCTCTCTCTCTCTCTCTCTCCCTCTCTCATGTTACTGAAAAGCAGTGGTCTTTAACAATCCTAATGCTACAACCCTTTAATACAGTTCTTCATGTTATGGTGACTCCCAACTGTAAATTTTTTTTCTTGCTATTTCATAACTGTAATTTTGCTACTGGTCAGTGTCCCAGTTCCTAATACTATCAGAAATATGATGGCCTTAGAAATCCCAAGTAAGATGGAGAGCCACTGCTCTATGTGGTTTTTGTTCAGCTCCAAGAATCAATTTACTCCTAGACTTTAGCATTTAAAGTGAAATCTCCTTTCCTAAATGGACAATTACTTTTTTTCTGAGAAACACTTGTTGACCTATTACTATGACTAAAGGTTTGCTAATGATCCACTAAGTGAACACATACCCTAAGAACCTATCAAGTACTGAGCATTATCACCCCCAACAGGTCAAACCGTTGGATGTGTATAGCAATACTCTATCAGGCTCACAAAGACCTAGGAGACATGAATAGCTTACTGGAAGCACAAAAGTCCAAGTCCTCCATTTGTGTTATAATACCTCAATGCCTTCTCCATGTGAGCACACCTGCAGCCTCATGAAGAGCCCACTATGATGGTGTTGGCCATATGTACACTTGGTTTTGTACTATGAGCAGACATCACATAAACACAAACAGCTGCAACTCTACCACCCATACCCAGGAGATCCTAGTCAGACAGTAAGGAGGGAGTTTATTTCTATGAGAAGAACTTTAAGGGTGACCCTTAGCCTTTTTATTTGTTTATAAGAATAGAGGCTATTATGTAATCTTTTAGCTCCAATTATGGGACAGAAAATCAGCAAGAAAGAAAATTAGAAAGGACATCGTGTAAGGAGGAACAGAAGGATGGAGAGAGGAGTGGATGAGAAGTGAGGAGGTAGAGGAGGAGGAGGAGAAAGGTGATACACGCAGGGGAGATGAAGAGAGGAAATTGAAGAGGAAGAGAATGTATGTCCCTAAAGTACGAGTTAGACAAAGGATGATTGCAGTTTAGAATGCAAACTCAAAGAAAATTGATGTTGAAAAATAATTTTTCTTGGTACTTGTTTAAATATGTGGCCCCAGTATTTGTTCAAGTCTCTAGCCTGTACATTTGAGTAGCTGGTGCCTCCAAGATTGGCAACTTGACTTTGATTCCCAGGATCTGCATCATGAAAGGAGAGAACCGACTCCCAGTGATTCTTACATATACATACCCTTAAAAAATACAGAAATAAAATTATAAAAATTATTTTTTCCAGCCAGACGAAGGTGGCGCCTTTGATCTCAGCACTTGGGAGGCAGAGGCAAGTGGATTTCTGAGTTCGAGGCCAGCCTGGTCTACAGAGTGAGTTCCAGGACAGCCAGAGCTACACAGAGAAACCCTGTCTCAAAAAAAAAATAAATATTTTTTTCCATTTTGAAGATCTCCCTATAGACTTTAGACTTGTCAGAGATCATAATTTAATAAATCAGTTCCTTAAAATAGTCATATAATTATAAAACCATTGCCCTGGATTTCTGTGCAAAACACCTGGATGATGTCACTTAAATTTTATTTTTTGTAATATTTAACATTATTTTGACAAAGCCTAAAATAACTTGTGCCTAGGTATTATAAAATGTTTATTAAATACACTGTAATTATAAACAATTCAGTAATATACTATGTTGTGTACTTGATAGAGCAGTACTCCACGTGGCAATGTTTTGATGAATGATGGTCCATGAATACTGAGATGGTCCCATGTGATTGCATTACCAACAGTGAACAGACACAATAAAAAGGTTTTGAAATAAGTAACTGTTTTCTTATGTAATTGTGTGTGTGTGTGTGTGTGTGTGTGTGTGTGTGTGTGTGTGTGTGTAGTGTGTCAGTGATACATTCCTTAAAATGCAGCCATGTCTTTATACAGGACTGGGGGAATGTATCCTTGAAAGAGTTATAGAAAAACTCTTCATTTTGCAGCTGGATCATTAGCAGCATAAGTTAATAATTGCACTGGAATTTTGAAATTTAAACTTATTCCATAAACCATTTCTTTATAGCTTTCTTTTTTCCTTCGGCATTCTCTTTTCTGTGTGTTTTTGTTCTTATTTACTTCTGGAATTATTATGGCTGTATTTACGTTACTGGGCTTTTTGTTGCTGCTGTTAATTTTACTTTGGTTTGATTTTAGTGACTTTTTTCACCTTCCATTATTTTCCCAGAGAGTCTCTGGACGCTTTCCCCAGGCAAGCATAAGAGGAACCTATCCACTGCTTCTCTGTATAAGAGGACAGATGTGGGGTTGAAGTTTGGTGGCTAGGACAGGAGGTTTTGCCACGAGGTTACTCAGAAGAGCAACACTGTTTTCAGAAACCTACTATCTCTACTCTGAATTCTAGCTTTTTTCTTCTAGGGCAAAAACCAATTCTTTTGGTGGGTTTATATAAAAATAGGTTGTTTGCTAACAAACATTTTTATATCATTAATATTTAGTTTATATTCATACAAATCTGATAATACACTGGAAAGATATGCAATTTTCTCTATTTTCTTTTATATTTTTGGTCATTCTCTAGCCTAAATTGGCAATCCTCTTGTTTCAAGCAGGAGTTACAAACATAAACTGTCATGCCTAGCTAAATGTCTTTTTCAGCAACTGGTTTTTAGTGAGAAGAAAAACATGAACTCAGTAAGTTCATGACTGTGTTGGTGACTAATACTGCAACCTATGAATTAGAGGTTAAACAAGATGTTGGTATATGTATGTGCTAAAATCTCTCCTTCAAGTGTACAAAATGGATGAAATAGTAGAAATTAAATAGAAAACTTAAATATTTTCATGAGCAGAGAACACATAACTGATACACGTACTTGCATCTCCTAACACCTCATTTTATTTATGAAGGTATGAGTTTATCAGAACCGTAGAATTTCAGTTTCAAAATGTCAGCCAAACTTCTGTGCATCCGATTCTTAATGCGATTCTCCTTCTGTCTTTTCATGTGCACAGCCCCAAAGATCTCAAGAGGTTCATCCTTACATGTGCTCTTTGTACTTAGGGAACTCAGGAGCATCAGTTTGGGACTTTGGTATGGCCCTCTGGTCAAGACCCTGAAAGATTAGGGGCTTTGACCCAGTTCTGTTTTTCTGGCTACTTATTTTTCTGAAAAACAGTTGTCTCATATTTATAGAAATAGTAGAACACATAGGTCTGTCTAGGCACAAAAAGATAATACTACTTGTTTTAAAGTCAATTACTTGTTTACTGACTTCTTGTTCTTGTTCTTGTTCTTGTTCTTGTTCTTGTTCTTGTTCTTCTTGTTCTTCTTGTTCTTTTTGTTCTTCTTGTTCTTCTTGTTCTTCTTGTTCTTCTTCTTGTTCTTCTTGTT
>JADRCD010160568.1:34979-52428 GCA_019843815.1 Montemys delectorum
TCTCTCTCTCTCTCTCTCTCTCTCTCTCTCTCTCTCTCTCTCTCTCTGTGTGTCTGTCTATCTGTCTGTCTGTCTCTCTCTTTCTCTCTCTTTCTCCCTCCTTCCTTCCCTCCCTCCTGCTCTTGCATAGCTTCCCTCCCTACTTACACCTTCCTTCTCTTACTATACCTTTTAGTGTAGGGAGCCGGGCAGGAGTAGGAGAGATTGGCAACCTGCCAGAGCTCAGAGACCCTGGACGGGAGAACGAGGGAGACTGCTGCATCCTCTCCACACCCCAGCTTCCCATGCTGTGGGAAGCCATGTAACCCCACTCCAAGGGGACAAGAGGGAGAAGTCCAGGGTCCCTGGGCCTCACTGAAGCCAAGGACGACAGGTTCTAGCTCTTGGGCATCACAGGACATGGCTGGACACCACAGAAGAGCTGAGAACAGGTGGGGCCCCAAGGTGGCAGTGGCCCCAGGCCGAATGGAAAAAGGGTGGGGAGGAGGCACTGTATGGTTCTCCTGCAGGTAGAGTCCTTGGTCCAGTGTGGTGGATGGAAATGCTGGGTGGCTTTCTTGAAGGAGGTTAGATGGGGCTCTTTAGGGGAAGGCCTATTCCATGGTTCCAGCAAGGCAAATCTAGATGAAAGGAGACAGTCAATGGGTTTTGGTGCTTTATTGTAGAAAACAAAGAGAGAGAGAAGAGGTAGAAAAGTAGAGACCGGCCATGGTCACATGGAGAGGGAGGAAGGGAAGGGGAGAGAGGAAACAAGATGTGAGAGTAAAGACAAGAAAGAGAGCAAGAACTTAAGAGAGAGAGGGGAATGCCAGGGCCAATAAGTGGGAGAGGGTGGGGTGACAGGCATGGGGAGGGGGGAGGCAACAGGGGTTTGTTCTTGTTGTTTTTGTTTGTTTGTTTGTTTTTTGGAGGGGAAAGTGGATAAGGAGAAATTTACATGTAAATAAAGAAAATATCTAATAAATAAAAGAAGTGAACACCCCCCAAAAAAAGAGAGAGAGAGAGTGTGTGTGTGGAGGGGCTAAGCAGTCCCTTTTATAGTGGCCAGGTAACAGTTCCCAGATAACTGTGGGGATGGCATACCTGGCTGTAGTCAGGTAACTGTTGGAGTGGAGTCCAGCTAGAATACTGGGAGTTTGGGGCATTGTCTAGCCACAGGATAATGGAGGCCTCATGGTGTCAGGCGCCTAATGTCTGGGGGCATAGTGCACTGTTCTGTCCCTTGTAGAATTTTCTACTGAGCCTCTGGAGTAAATCTCGCTCAACCAGAGCACAGACTGCCTTTCACGGTCCAACATTTTAGTATTCTATATAAACGGAAACCCAAAACAACCTTTTGCAGCATGGTTCGTTATTTCAGTAGTTCCATTATGTATCTACATTTTGGTACAGCATGTTATTTTTCTGTTATTAACTGTTTTTTTTTTTTATTTCAAGGTACAGTTAAACAAGGATCTATATGAGTGATTTTGTTTCTGAGAGTCTTATATTAAAATCTGATTATCCATCATACTCTAAGAAGATTCTGAAGACATACTGTAAATGGAAATAATGCCCTAAAAATCACATGCTCTGGTAATGCAGTTGATGTTATTCTCTGTTGATTACATGATTAAGGCCAAATGCTTTTCCTTTTCTTTGATGGCTTGCCCTTAAGGTTTACCATGTTCAGGACTGTCATTATTGAGCACTGCTCCTCCAACCCAAGCAGTCTCCTGTGTGGGAGTCTGCATTAGTCTCAACCACTGATACACACTACTGGGAGAAAAAAAATGATCACCACCCTTATGAATCCTACAAACTACAATAATGGGCTGCCTGGCAAAACAAGCCCTGGTTCAATACTGGTATGAGCATCATGGGAGTAAACAACCACCTTCTGGAGAGATTTAAGTCCTTACCCAGAATCTGTAATCCAAAACTGATACAAATGCCAGGGTAAGAGCCTTTGGATAGAAATTTCATATACACCAGGGGAGAACCAACGCTTATTATTCTGCTAAATGAACATAGTATTAAACCAACTTCTAGTGACTTGATTGTTATACCCAAGATTAATGTATCTCTCAAACCTTGCCACAAAAAGTTTGTTTTTAGTATATGCTATTTAACTCAGAGAGACACAACTGGACAAAATGCAGATTAAAAAAAAATTAAAAAATGCTTAGCCCCAAATTGCTCATTTGATAAACAGTACAGTCTTTTCCTCTCAAGGATCAGGGATCTTTGAGGAAAAGAGTGAGGTAAAGAAAAAGTATAAAAGCCAGAGGCAGTAGGTAATTAGAAGAAAACAATGTCTTCTGAGCAAAGAAGAGCAGATCTATGTATAAACCCACAGTGGTTGCAAAAGCTAGCACAAGACCAGTAAAAAGCCTAGGAACACCAATCTTAGCATGAGGAAGATCGTTGGACACCCAGCACCACACAGTTATTGGTCATTGATAGATATGGGGAGAGGGAGCATTAATTCTTTCTAAGGTTATCACTTTTGATAGTTGATTATGCTCTAGTGGGAATGTATATATGCATGAATATTTGAACAGCATAAATCAATATTGTTTTTTTAAGGACATAACTGGAGTGGGCAAGTGATCTGGGAAGTAGTTGAAGGTAGGCAGATATTATCAAAGCAAGTATGAAATTCCCAACAAGCAAATAAAATTATTTAATAAAGTAAGGTCTCTCATGCATAAAGCTGCTTTATTCATACAAGTGTCTAGAGTAAAAATCAATTCATATTTCAGGGAAATACAACTTAAAATTTACTATGAAAAATCAATCTTTATAGAGTTATGTTAGCAGACAGGTTCCTAATTACTTGTGTCAAAGGAAAGCAAGCTTCTAAGAAATTAAGAAGCACTCTTCATTCTGTTGTCACACTTATTATCCAGTCCTTATATTATTAATTTTCTCATAAAATTTATTTTAATGGTAAATACGTGTGTGTGCGTGTGTGTGTGTGTGTGTGTGTGTGTGTGTGTGTGTTGTAGGTGGCAGAATGAGTATGTATGCGTCTTCTACTTCCTTTGCTCATAGAGCTTCTGATGGTCACGAAATCTGCCTGTGAGATCATTCAATCTTTATGATCTCACAAAGGTCTCACATTTGCATATTATTTTGAACTATTTCTATCACACTGAATACCTCACAGTGGGCATTGAATTTCAATACAGAACACTGTAGCACTAGTTACAAAGTAAAAGATGCTTGGTAACACATGGAAGAACAATTTCATAGTGACAGTAACTAAATCATGTTTATAAACATATGGATGAGCCACTAACTTCCTTAAGATAATTCTTATCTTAAGACTCCATTAAGCACTTAAACAAATTAAAAGATGATAAAAAGGGTAAAGTAAGTTGAGCTTCCAAAATTCTTTCAATTCAAGATTCTCTTATTCACAGAAATGAGAGGAGAGGTTGTTTATCTTCTCAGCATGCCAAGGAATCTATCTAAATTTAGAATAAACTATTTTATAAACCTGTGTGAATTACTGCTCTCATAGTCACTCAGATGTTTATTGAATAAGTATATGTTAAGGGATCAGGCTTAGGTATAATGTAAAAGACAATTGGCTATTGTCTCCAGTGGTTAAAAAATAATTTAAACTTATTATTAGGAAGAGAGTAATATTAGGGATGGAATTCACTTTCTTGCTGGCTGTAAGGTATGTGTAATTGTTTAAATTTTGTAAGACTTAGTTCCCTCATCTAATCTCTCTGGATAATGATTTCTACTCCAAGGATAGATGAGAATACTATGAATAGACTGTGCAAATGAAGAGATGGTGTGATGTCTCTATAGAGCAGACCGTAAACAGTAGTGAGGATATGTACATTATATAACAATAAATTCAAGCAAAATACTCCATAATTATATGCAGGAATAACTCAGAAATGAAAAAATAAAAAATAAGAAAATAAGTCTGAACTCACTCTATAGCTACCTGACAGGATTCATAGAACAAATTCCAGTCTGCCAGCCTTGAATAAAATGAAATATGAGGTTTAGTCCCTAAGCTCTGTCCTCCAAAGATAAAGCTACATTGGAAATCTGACAAAAGTGTTGTTCATTCTGAGAAGGGGGTTCCAGAAAAAAAATTGATGGAAGAAATTGAAAAGGAAAGAAAAAGAAAGAGTGGAAGATAGATTTGGGAAGAGCAGAGGTGTAGTATGGGTATAATCAAAAAGGAGAAAATGTGTACTGACCATTGAGGACAGGAAAAATCTTTTCTGAGACCACTGAGGACACTGTACATCATGTCTGATAAGATCTTCCTGAGATGAGGGAGACGGTCTATATGATATATCTGACCTACCAGGCAAGAGCTTGCTGCAGCAAGGTCAAACCCTCACTACTGGACAGAGGTCAAACCCAGTATGTCATAGCCCAGGAAATGAGATTGGTGAAGATATCTTTACAAAATTGTCTCCTTCAAGCTTTTTAAAGTAAAACAAATTAGTTATATGAACATGAAGTCAAAAAGCAAGGTTTGGCGCTGATAAGAATTACAACACAAACTACAACTGACCACCTACGTTGTGTTGTGACAGTTGCATTTACTTTTTATTTAGTAATTAAACTAGAATCTCATTATTAAGTTCATCTATGTGTGAGGAAACATGATAGCAAAAAGAACTCAGAAGAGTAGTTAATCTCAGCAGCTGGGAAAGGAAGATAGAATATGACCCCAAATACTATGACACTACATTTGTTAGGCATTTTTATAACTTGGCTTTAGTAAAATTTAAGAGATAAAAAAGGAGAGAGCATCCTCAAAGGAGGAATTGATATGAGTTAATGGATGGATAGAAAGAAGACAATGCCACCAATCCCCAGAAGTTTTACTTCACTTAACAGTTTCATTTGCTATACAGAGATTCTAATTTTGTATGGTTCATTTTGTTGTTCTTACTACTTCTTGGGTGACTAGAATTCTGTTCTTAAAGTTGTTATTGTGCCTACATATGTGTGTGTATTCATTACTTTTTCATCTAGAATTTTCAGTTTCCGGTCTAGCATTCAGGACTTTGATAAGTTTGGAGATTTATTTTTGTACTGAGAGATAAAGAGCTACATTAGAGGATGGAGCCAAGATGGTTGTGGCCTACAGAGCTACTATTGGGGCTACGCAGAGTCAGAGTTGACTTTCTCCCACACCCTGAGCTCCAGGTATCCTACCCCATGTGGCAGCTGACAACATGCTAAAGCCATGCAGGGCTCAGTGCATAAATGAGAGACACTGCAACCAAGCTGGTACCTTCTTCTGCCCTTGCTGCCTCTGCCATTGTCATAGCTGTATCCAGAAGCCAAACTGATCCAGATCACTGCCTTGCCTGAGCAACTCAGAAGAGGGCAGCAGAGAGAATGGCTATATTTCGGGTAAATGTACCCTGGCACGTCTGTAATTTTTATTATCAGAACCTTCTAAAAAATATTAGAAGAGAGTGATTCAAGATAGTGATGACCCCTAGCACTTAATGGACCATAGAACAGCTCATGGGGTGGGTCCTCAATCCCCTGGGATGCTTGGGCCAGTGGACCCAGCCTATAGCATGGAGTGCAGACCACACAGCATTGCCAAGGGACCCCAGCCAGGATGATCATATCTGTGAGACAGCCAAAAGGCCTTCACTGAGGGCAGAGAGATGTACAGTGGCCTGAACCTACTACCATTGATCCTAGCATGATGCCCTGTCCTGTCGAAAAGAGTACCCTGACTCTGTCATACAACAAGATATCCAAGGTAGGTCTAAGCAATATCCAGTGTTTATGGCACTTCAGAAACCAGTGACTGACATACTAGAGTCTGAATGCCACCTCTGTGAATAAAATTCTGATGGAGAGGTCGGAAGAATGTCAGAACGGAGCAGTGTGCACGCAGCAGAGAGAGGTGTGCTGACCAGGGAGCATGTCTTGCCAAGCAGGGCCAGCATGCTGAGCAGCAGCCCCAACATGCTTGAGCAGGCTCTGCCCCAACATGCTGCTAAGCCCCCACAATAGCAATGCCTGTAATCAGTGGCAGGATGTTTGAGATGGAGAAAGGCTCATTTTCTGATTGGGCTTTCTGAAACAAACATCCATTGTCTGTGTTTGCCATCAGAGGCCATATTGCTGTACTGGATATGTGATCCATACTACAGCTGCGGCTGTGAAAGTGTCTGTCTTCCATGCTATAGCCACAGGCGATGTTGATTCTCGTGGACCATACTGCTTCTGGGTACTATAAGGAGGGGTTAGGGGGATGACAGCATACCACAAAAAGGAAAGAGAGAGAAGGAGGTGTGTTACCACCAACACAACCTTTCAACATGTGGCTATATTGGTGTGCATGGTCTGTGCTCTCACCTGAGACCGTGTTGGTAATGTTGATCCTTGGTCCTCACTACCACCACATACATGTGGGTTTGCATTGACTGTGGCCTGAGTCCATGTTGATGTCTGTGGACCATGTTGCCCCTGGGCTGCCGCCTGAGACCATGTCCTACCACTAGGGGGCATGTTAGTGTCCATGGTTCATGGTCCATCTTGCAGGATGCATCAGGAAGCTATGTGGATGTCTATGGTCTGTGCTGCTGATTCCTAATTGAGAATGAGAAAATTTGAAGGCTTCTGCAGCAAAGATCAAGTGACCATAGGTATGTGGGCTCATTTCTGGGTCTTCGGTTCTGCTCCTTTGATCTACTTGCCTGTCTCTATACCGATACCACACAGGTTTTATCACTATTGCTCTATAATATAGCTTGAAGTCAGGGATGGTGATTCCACCAGAAGTTCTATTACTGGTGAGAAAAGCTTTTGAGATCCTGGGGTGGTGGTGGTTGCTGTTGTTGTTGTTGTTGTTGTTGTTATTCCAAATGAATTTGAAAATTGCTTTTTATAACTCTGTGAAGAATTGAGTTGGAATTTTGATGGAGACTGCGTTGAATCTGTAGATTGCTTTTGGCAAGATGGCCATTTTTACTATAGTAATCCTGACAATTTATGAGCATGGGGGATCTTTCCATCTTCTGAGATCTTCATTTTCCTTCTTCAGAGACTTGAAGTTATTATCATACAGATCTTTCACTTGCTTGGCTAGAGTCACAGCAAGATATTTTATATTACTTGTGACTATTGTGAAGGGTGTCATTTTCCTAATTTCTTTGTCAGTCTGTTTATCCTTTGAGTAGAGGAAGGCTATTGATTTGTTTGAGTTAATTTTATAGCCAGCTACTTTACTGAAGTTGGTTATCGGGTTTAGGAGCTCTCTGGTGGAATTTTTTGGGTCACTTAAGTATACTATCATATTGTTTGCCAATAGTGAAAGTTTGACTTCTTTCTTTCCAATTCATATCTCTTTGATCTCCTTTTGTTGTTTAGTTGCTCTGGCTAGGACTTCAGGTACTATATTGAATAGGTAAGGAGAGAGAGGGCAGCCATGTCTAGTCCCTGATTTTAGTGGGATTGCTTCAAGTTTCTCTCCATTTAGTTTGATATTGGCTACTGGTTTGTAGTCTATTGCTTTTACTATGTTTAGATATGGCCCTTAAATTCCTTATTTTTCCAAGTCTTTTACCATGAATGGGTGTTGAATTTTGTCAAATGCTTTCTCAACATCTAATGAAATGATGATGTAGTTTTTTTTCTTTGAGTTTGTTCATATAGTGGATTACATTGACAGATTTCCATATATTGAACCATACCTGCATCCCTGGGATGAAGCCTACTTACTCATGAAGGATGATTGTTTGAATATGTTCTTGGATTCGGTTTGCAAGAATTTTATCGAGTATTTTTTTTTATAGATATTTGTAAGGAAAATTGGATTGAAATTCTCTTTGTTGCATCTTTGTGAGGTTTTGGTATCAGTATAATGGTGGCTTCATAGAACAAATAGGGTACTGTTCCTTCTGTTTCTATTTTGTGGAATAATCTGAAAAGTATTGATATTAGGTCTTTTAGAAAGTCTGATAGAATTCTGCACTAAACTCTCAGGTCCTGGGCTTTTTTTGGTTGGGAGACTATTAAGGACTGCTTCTATTTCTTTAGGGGTTATGGTATGGTTTAGCTGGTTTATCTAATCCAGATTTAACTTTGGTTTTGGGTATCTATCTAGAAAATTGTCCATTTCATCTAGGTTTTCCAGTTTTGTTAGGTATAGGCTTTTATAGTAGGATCTGATGATTTTCTGGATTTCCTCAGTCAGTTTCTGTTGTTATGTCTCCCTTTTCATTCCTGATTTTATTAATTTGAGTATTGACTTTGTGCCCTGTGTTAGTCTGGCTAAGTGTTTTTTCTATCTTGTTGATTTTTTTTTTTTTTTTTGAAGAACCAGCTCCTTGTTTTGTTGATTCTTTTTATAGTTCTTTTGTTTCTACTTGGTTGATTTCAGACCTGAGTTTGATTATTTCCTGCCCTCTACTCCTCTTAATTGTATTTCCTTCTTTTTTTTTTTAAAGAGCTTTCAGGTGTGCTGTCAAGCTGCTAGGGTAAGCTCTCTCAAGTTTCTTTTTGGAGGCATTCAGAGCTATGAGTTTTCCTCTTAGGACTGTTTTCATTGTATCCCATAAGTTTTGGTATGATATGCCTTCCTTTACATTAAATTCTAAAAAGTCTTTAATTTCTTTATTTCTTACTTGACCAAGTTAGCATTGAGTAGAGCATTGTTCAGCTTCCATGCTTATGTCAGCTTTCCATTGTTTTTATGCTATTTAAGACCAGGACTTAATCTATTGCGATCTGATAGGATACCTGGAATTATTTCAATCTTTACGTCTCTGTTGAGGACCAATTATATGGTCAGTTTTAGAGAAGGTACCATGAGGTGCTGATAAGAATGTATATTCTTTTGTTTTCAGATGAAATGTTCTATAAATATCTGATAAATCCATTTGGTTCATAACTTTTTTGGTTTCACTTTGTCTCTGCTTAGTTTCTGTTTCCATGATCTGTCCGTTACTGAGAGTGGGGTGTTGAAGTCTCCCACAATTATTGTGTGAGGTGCAATGTATGCTTTGAGCTTTAGTAAATTTTCTTTTACGAATGTGGGTACCCTTGCATTTGGAGCATAGATGTTCAGAATTGAGAGTTCATCTTGGTAGATTTTTCCTTTGATGAGTATGAAGTGTCCCTCCTTATCTTTTTTGATCACTTTAGGGTGAAAGTTGATTTTATTCAATATTAGAATGGCTACTCCAGCTTGTTTCTCAGGGCCATTTGCGTGGGAAATTGTTTTCTATCACTTTACTCTGAACTAGCAACTGTCTTTGTCACTGAGGTATGTTTCATAGTCTCTGGTGAGAAGTCTGATGTAATTCTGATAGCCCTGCCTTTACATGTTACTAGACCCTTTCCCCCCACTGCTTTTAAAATTCTTTCTTTGTTTAGTGCATGTGATGTTTTTATTATTATGTGACAGGAGGAATTTCTTTTCTGGTTGAGTCTATTTGGAGTTCTGTAGGCTTCTTGTATGTTCATAGGCATCTCTTTCTTTAGGTTAGGGAAGTTTTCTTCTATAATTTTGTTGAAGATATTTACTGGCCAATTAAATTGGGAGTCTTCACTCTCTTCTATACCTATTATCCTTAGGTTTGGTCTTCTCATTGCATCCTGGATTTCCTGGATGTTTTGGGTTAGGAGCTTTTTGCTTTTTGCATTTTCTTTGACTGTTGTGTCAATGTTTTCTATAGTGTCTTCTGCCCCTGAGATTCTCTCTTCTATCTCTTGTATTCTGTTGGTGATGCTTGCATCTATGATTCTTGATTTCTTTCCTAGGTTTTGTATATTCAGGGTTGTCTTTCTTTCTGATTTCTTTATTGTTTCCATTTCCATTTTTAGATTCTGGATGGTTTTTCTCATTTCTTTCACCTGTTTGATTGTGTTTTCCTGTAGTTCTTTAAGGGATTTTTGTGTTTCCTCTTGAAGGGCTTCTAGCTGTTTACCTGTGTTGTCCTGTATGTCTTTGAGGGTGCTATTTATAACTTTCTTAAAGTCCTGTATCATCATCATGATAAGTGATTTTAGATCTGAATCTTGCTTTTCCAGTTTGATGGTGTGTCCAGGACTTGCTATGGTGGGAGAATTGGGTTCTGATGATGCCAAGTAACCTTGGTTTGTGTTGGTTCTTTTCTTATGCTTGCCCCCCCCCCCCCATTATCTCTAGTGCTACCTGCCCTTGCTAAATCTGACTGGAGCCTGTCCTTGCTGTGATCCTGGTTGTGTCAGAACTCCTCAGAGTCAAACTGTCTCTGTGATCCTGTGATTCTGTGATCCTGTGACCCTGGGCTTGTTAGAGCACCTAGGAGTGCAGCAGCTTCCTCTGGGTGTTGTGAGACTGGCTGTGGAGCCTGGGCCCAAGGTCTGCTCAGGACACCAGCCCAGAGAGACTGGAAGGAATCTGAGCCACTCTGCTGGTGCAGTTCCTGTGTGCCTGGTCCCGCTGGTCCCAGTTACTCCCAGTGTTGAGACAAATGTTGTGTCCTCCTCACCTCTGATCCTGGGCATGTTAGAGCACCTGGGAGTGGAGTTTCCTCTGGGTGTTGTGGGACAGGCTGCAGAGCTTGCGCCCAAGCTCAAGGATATTTTAAAGGAAATAGATATTATGAAATATCTATTTGAACATTTGCTTCAATTTTAAATAGTTTCATATTATGTGTATTATCAGTGTTGGAAAATGAATTGCAAAGTGATTGTTCCCTTTGGCTAGTCATTATTGGGACACCTATGAGATCCTACTCCAAAAGCACTGTATTTTGAGATGTTTGAGTGTATTCAGACCTATAAAATATTTTCTTAAATGCCTACCTCTGTTTATACTTTTGCTACAATATAACAAAATTTATAAAAGAAAAATCTATCTCAGTTTAAATATAATAAGATTAGGTGTTGCTCACTAATATCTGAAAAATTAAAAATCTAAAATGGCTTTCAGTCTTTCAACTTTCCTATTTTTTTCACAACCATATTCTGATAAAAATATTTAGTAAGTTAATTGTTATATAGTTTAGGCCCCAATGATTTTCTCTAATCATAAGATTCAGGGATAAGCCAATTTTAAAGGGAAATATTAGACAGCACATTCCAATTACCATCTATATATCTGGTGTCCAATGTCCATACATCAGCCACTAACTGAGCTCCACACTTGCTTCTCAGAGAGACCACCATGCATTAATGGAAGGATGTTTATTCAGGTGGGACATGAACTATCTGCTAATTCTCAGATCCCAGAAGGAGACATTGAATAACTTTATGCATTCTGTTTTGCTCAACATTTTGCTCAAGCATGCTTATCCTTGGCTCAAGAAGGAAATGGTTACCTTTTCTTTGATAGCTCCTGATTTAAAAAAGAGCTTTGGAAGAAAATCTAAAACAAACAGCAGTAAGATATTTGGTGTAAATGGAAATACGGGGGGCAATTATATATTAGAAAACAAAACTGAAAATATAATCTGCCCTATACTTAGAGAAAACTTAATTACTGATTGGGTACTATTGAAAGCAAGAGATGGAATCTTTTGTAGATATTTTAGAAGATAAACAAATAGAAGTGAAAAATGACTGATCAATTAGCCTTTGCATTAGAGTAAACACTCTGAGTAACTTATAGTAATAAAGATCCATTTGCTCTTGTTTGGTTATGGATACATTTGTGAATGGTAATACTTTGTAAGGTTAGTTAATCACCATGTACTTTGAAATTCAAAATTGTGTCAACTATGTATTTTCTTATGAAAAGACAGAAATTTCTAGGAAAATGGTCTTTTTATTTCATTAAAAGATTTAAATGAACCAGTTGAGTATCATTATAATCAGCATCTATAATACAACTCCTTCAGCCAAAGTTCCAGGATCATGACAAAAGGAAGAAATGGAGACACTATAACAGGCAAAAGAACAAGGAATTTGCTATGACATGTTTGCTAGGAATATCAGGAGATCCCTCCATAAAGTATGACCAACATTGTTGCTTATACACGTCCTGAACAAGACAGACAGTAATAGGCATGCTAATGTAGAAAAAGGCAAATCCCAGGAGGCCCCAACCTTACACAAAGTACGACAGTCAATTAAAGTATACTGACAATGAGATAACTCCTTGGAGATGAGCACTTATTGGAGAGGATTACTTATCCGATATGAAATTGTCATCATTAAAATCATATATGCAATGTACAGATTCATGAGGCCATATTGTTTTACTTAGTGATCACACAAGTATGTATAAATCTGAAGAGAACAAGATGGTACAGGGGAAAGAGTAGTATCAAGCAGGAAAGCTTCTTAATGGCTTCAATGGGAATAACGTAAGCCTTGAAACATCATGGACGTGCACAGAAAGCTAGTGCTTGTCCTTGGGAGGTTATTCTAGTTTACTGACAGAATTTAGAAAATGTCAACAATGATAGCATTAATCCCAAGGCTGACAAATTAATTCTCCCTTAATGAGTCACTTAGTCATTTATAGTTATTATAAATATAAAAATAATTGTTAAAATATTAAAAGAAAAAATTATTGTGAGAATAGACCATACAGAGTTATTTTATTAATTTTTCAGTGGTGTAATTAATTGCAAGTCCCTATCTTGAAATATGAGCTGGGTACCCAAGGTTCTCTATCCCTCTGTGTTTGATTCATTCCTTCAGTGAAAATGTGACAATGTTTTTACCATCATCCTTGAGACTCTTAAAAAAGTGTGCAGCTAAATGGTGGTCCTTCATCCTTCAATCATTAATGCTATTTACAAAAAAAAAAAAACAAAAAACAAAAAAAAAAAAACAAAACTTACCCTAAACCAAGCCAAGAGAGTGAGCATTCTTCAAAACAAATAGTAATAACCTAAGAATAGCCTGTATGACAAAACCATTTACTTTATATTAGCCTTCAACTCTTCTATAAAGTCCAATGTCTGAAATAGACCTAGGACTTCCTTGTGTGTTGCTCCAATTGCTCATCACATTATCCCTAACAATTAGTTTGGAGCCTACCACACAATATGATACAGGAGATATTTGAAAGGGATCAAGGTAGCTGGAAGGGGGTTCATAGATAAGGTAGGGCTTAGATGTTATGAGTGAAATGAATAGGATGAAAGCAAAGGCTAGCTGCATGTACTGTCTATGCAGATGCTCTTGGGAGTGTGCCGAGCTGTATAAGTGAACAGAAGCCATGCATTACATCATTTTTTTTCTGATGGGCTCTGGAGGTCATCATACATTTTCCCCTTTTCTTCCTGGGACCCTTTTTTTCATTTAGAAGCAACCTAAGTTAAAATCAGTTTCTATTTACCAGAAACTAATCTGTGTGACAAGGCAAAACTGTTCTGGGGTGCAGACAGATGTGCATGTTTGGACAAAGATGACTAGGTGTCAACATTAAACCTGTTTCAGGATCATGAGGAGTCAATTTCCATTTTAGACCATTCTCATCACCCAGAAAGTACTGTTAATTCATTATACAATCTATCCATATTTGGTCATGAGAGAAGAAGTGATAATTCCCAAATGCCAAGAGAACTTCTATTTGTTTCAGAGTGTAATTTTAAACTTACTTTTAGATAACAATTGTGCTTAATGCCCTTAGAATTAGTGATACTAATTCATGTCATAGTAAAGCTGTTCTCAAAAACCTGTTTCAGAAAAACATGTACTTAATAATCTCAATCCCACCCAGTGAGAGATCACAGATGCTCAGGAGATGAAATTATGTCCTATGGGACCATTTTGGCTGAGGTTACTGATAGGAGCACACACTAGCAGCAGGGACATCCAGTCTTAGAGAACATCTGACAGGGGAGAGCAGAAAGGGAGTATCTCTCTGAACTGATGCCTAGTTATGAAGCATAGCAGAGGAGCTGTCAGAGAGAGAAGAAAGGCCTCATGCTTGCTCAGAGCAGCAACTTCAAATCCAAGGCAGCTAGCAACTCCTGCCCCATGCTCACGATGGATCAAGAAGTAGACCTGGAGCCACCTCACAGAGTCCCTAGTTGACATCACTATATTAACCAGAACACCCCTGATCCCAGCATTGAACACATTATCTTAGTGATTCCCATTGAGTTACATTTTGATTAAGCAACAGACTCAGGAGCATTTTGGCCTTGAAACTTGTTGGCATTCAAGAAGAGATTTATAGATATCACCTCCCTCAAGAACAGGATTCGATACTTAAAAAAAAAATACTGGTCTTAGAAAGTCCATTCCCCTTTCTCTTTTCCCTCCTATGCAGCACATAAGCCCTCTTCAAGCCCTAGGTAACCTTGTATTAGACTCTCTCAGCCCCAAGAACTGAGAACACACAAGATCAAATGACTGCTCTTTTATGAGTTACCTAGATTCTGAAGTGAAAAAGATATCATTCCAACATAATATCACATTCCATTGTCTCAGTGAAATCAAACATTTCCTATGAGTTATAAATCATCACACATGACCATCCCTATGCTTCTTACAGTCCTTCTCCACCTGGACTCCCAATAGTGATGCTCAGCCCTGGATTTCCATTGACTTCTATATTAGGCCTTCCCTTGAAAGACCAATAAAACAGTCTGGTTTCAGATAACTTGAAGCAGCCCTATAAAAAAAAATGGCAAATTTGCAACTGACCTCACTGGTGCACACCTATAGTGCCATCACCTGAGAGACTGAGTCAAAAGGCTAGTATATTTGATGCCAGCCTAGTTTATATAAGGTGACTGTGTTTTAGAAAGGAAAGATCAAACTGGGTGAGTACTAGATTAGTGTTCCTCTGAGGAATAAACCTGGCCCAAATGTGTGGGGAAAATACCCCTTCAGGTGAAGGATGGAGGTGGGCAAGGAACTGGTACAACCACAATGTTCCAAAACTTTCAGAAGGCACAAAGGCATGAAGACCAGGAATACATTTGGCAGCAGAAGAGACAAGAATACCAAGACAAACTGTGACAAGATTACATCGAGTGCTTATAAAGGGTCCCAACACTCTGAACCATCCAAGTAGCTATAGAAGCTTGACTAAACTCTAGGCAAATAATTACAAGTTTTTTTTCAGTGTGGAAGTTAAATTATCTCTGTGACAATTAAGGCTAAAGATGTATCATCTCACATTTTAGAGCATAGAAATTTTACAGGCTTATTTCAGTCCTCCCAGGTGATTCTTATACAAATGTGAGATATTTGAACATTAAATTTCTTGTCTGCAGTCTTTGACAGAAGATATTATGAAGCTTTTCAGAGGACTGGGACAAAGTGTTTTGCACCAATTGTTCTAGAATATCTGGAAGATGGACGTATCTTCCAGAGATGTTACAAATCTTTTCAGTAGTAAGTCAAGTGAGTACAAAATAAGACCATAACTTAAAAGCTACAGGCTAGCCTAAAAATAATATTATAATTGTGGATATTGGCAAGTGCCTTAAGGAGATAAAATGTAAGTGAGCTAAATTATCTTCTTCAGTGCGTAATACCCCATCATGCTTTATCATGAATTAGAAATGTGGACATATCGTGTGAACTGAAGTTGTAATCTTATTTATAAGAAAATCAATAAATGGGCACAGAAAGTCACTCGTTTTTCAATTTCCAATTTTTTCTGTCTCCTCATGCATAAAATGTAGCTTTGAATTATGTTCTCTGTGAGGCATGATTTTAAAGAAAATCATGCAGGAGATGAAAGAAAACAGACATGCATTTAAATTCTTCAACAGCTTCTAGGCCTCAGGTATCCTAGAATGAAATATCCCTGCATAATGCCACGTTTTTGTTGTTGATGATGGTGATAAAAGATGCTTGCTTTTCATATCTCAGTGAATTTTCCCATATTGTTTAGCCTTCAGAAAGCCTAGTACCATCAAAAGCATGTTCCAGTTGCAGTCATGCAGATAATATGCAGCATTAAATGAGTATGTCTCCTGCACGTTTTCTTCACTTTCAGTCAGGAGGAAAATGGAGTAGTCAGCCCTACTATAAAAGAAATTCTGACATGACTGTATGACTTTGGAAGGAGACAATGGCTGCAGCCCTAAATGTCCCTGAGCCGCACAGTCAGCTGAGCTGCTTCTGCACCACACATATGTGGAAAGTATGAGAAGCTGCATGGCTATCTTAAGCCAACAGGCTTTCAGACTTGTTATACAACAATGGGAAATGAAACAGAAGAGAGTCACATTACTGCCCAGATTGTAAAGTTTTTCTGATAGTCACTACTGGTCTCTGGGATTAGGTGAAAACATGTATTTATAGATAATTACTTTTCTAACCACAATAGAGAAGGCTCAGTATTGACACACCATATAAAAATATGATCTTCATCTAAAAATTATCCAAAACCTAAAAAGAAAGAAGGAAAGAAAGAAAGAAAAAAGGAAGAAAGATCGTTACTAATATTTTACAGAGTATTCCATACAAGATGTGATGGTAAGTGTATTGCAAATATTTGTCTACATTTATTTTAAACCTAGTTAATCTGTGTCTTAGTTTTCAGGTTGATAACATCTCTTAATAAAATATGGATCTCTGACTATTTGCTGCAGAACTGCAAACCTAAGAACTGTCTATAGGTTTGATACATTTGTTTTAGGAAACACAAAGGAAGGCTTACTTTAGAAAGAGTTAATAAAGAATAAAAATGGAAGCCGGGCAGTAGTGATGCACATCTTTAATCCTAGCACTTGGGAGGCAGTGTCTCAGAACTGAAACATGGTTTGTTTACCATGCTATCTTGTAGATCTTATTATGGCCATCATTCAATAGCACAGCATTCTACCTTACTTTGCTTTTATATGTGTGGTGTGCCTGCTAATTGGCACCCAGACAAAAGCATGAATTTCCCCTCCATCACTGGGCAGGTTATTTTTTATCTTCCCTGCAGAAACCTTGAAACTTTTACCATGAAGGCTTTCAGTACTTACTACAGCAGTTCAACATTAACTCCCAGTGACAAAAAGAGGTAAGAAAGTTATCTCATCAGATGTACTTGCTTTAGTGATTAATAAATACTAAATGTTATGAATATAAATACTTGTTTTGAATTAAATTCCTTCACTATTCATCATAAGATTCAACTTCTGTGATATAAATCATTAAGCTACTGCCACCCTACTTTGAAAGACACAACTTTATTTACTTTAGAGAGGCTTCCATAACTTTCAGATTATTTCATTGCTAATTTTCTGGGGCATCATTTTATTTCTTCAGGTCAAGATATCATTATATGGAATAATGGAACTTCTACCTGACCTCAGTCTTTCTTATCTTTCTTCAAAATAGACAGTAATTTTGTTGCCATTGAAAAATAGAATAAGCCTGAAATGGTGGCACAGACCTTTAATCTCAGCATTTGGGAGGCAGAGGTTGGCATCTGCCTCTTTGATTTCCAGGCCAGCAAAACTTTTACAGTGATGCTCTGGCTTGAGAAAGAAGGAAGGAAGGAAGGAAGGAAGGAAAGAAAGAAAGAAAGAAAGAAAGAAAGAAAGAAAGAAAGAAAGAA
>JADRCD010160569.1:9627-34140 GCA_019843815.1 Montemys delectorum
CACACACACACACACACACACACACACACACACACACACACACACACCACACACCCCTCATAAATTCTGAAGATCAAGTCAAAATAGCATAGCACACAACTACACAATTGCCATAAAGGAAAAACATGAATTTCTTTCTAACAAAATAGATAATTGAAAGATTCCCAAGAGAATATCAGTCACCAACAAATATTTCTATTTTCTCATCATGCATCAAGTCTTTTGCAGCCTATGATGACAATAAAGAAATCCATGGGAGTAGAGGCAAGGACGATATGTGGGAACTATGCTTACCACACTATACACACTAAGAAATGTCCTACCACACATCCCATATTACAAGGAAACTGTCTTCCTATGTAGCCCTGGATGACTTTGAGAAGGTATATAGACTAGGCTGGCTTTCAATTCACTGAGATTGACCAGCTTCTGCCTCTTGAGTGCTGGGCCACCATGCCCAAAGCCAGTAATAAAAACTTTTTAAAAATAAAAACTAAGGTAATAGCCACAGGATTCAAAACGAAATTCTACTTTGCACAAGTGAGATATCAGCATTAAAAAAAAAAACCCAGGAACTAGGGCTAGAAAGTTGGCTCAGTCGTTAAGAGCACTGGCTGCTCTTCCAGAGGACCCGGGCTTGATTCCAAGTACCCACAAGGTGGTTCACATGATCTGTAACTCTAGTTTCAAAGGCTCTAATACCCTCTTCTGGCCCCTGTGGGCATCAGGCATGCAAGCGGTGTAAAAAAAATACATGCCAGCAAAAACATTCATTAAAAAAAATTTAAACCACAAACTGTTACATGTAATTTCATGTATAAATCATTTAAAATCTTTCAAGTCAGCATTTCCAATGCACTCTAAGATGTAACATAATAGATATGTGTCTTTTAGCTACAGGCTAAGAGAAGGTGATGCTAAACACCCCAACACAATATTAATCACAACTGTAAGTACTGCAAGCCTCAGCACCTCAAAACTGCACTGTACTTGTAACTTTAAGATCTGCACAAAATGGCTCACCTTCATCCACAGAAAACTGACAGCTTTTATCATTGAAGAATAGTATTTTCTTCTTATCAGGACGACTTACAAATAGTATCTGGTCCCCTAAAGCCTTAAAGATAAAAAATTTTTAATTAATATCAAATTACACATTTAAAAATATATACTATACATATAATACATAAACTCAACACACACACACACACACACACACACACACACACACACACACACACACACACCTTTATCTATATATAGGGGAGAGAGAGAGGGAGAGAGAGAGAGAGAGAACAAAGGCTTCTTTTCTTTCAACTACAGTAAACCCTTAGGGTCCACATGCCCCAAGTTGGAGCTGAATTTCTTTCTTCAGTAATTTTATCTTCAAGGATACTTTCAGACTTCTTAGATATCTGTCAAAGATCATAAAGTTGTATGTGTGTTATGTGTCCTTGACCGTGCTTGCACAAGTGCAGAATCCAAATGTCAACTTTAGGTATCTCATCAACTGATCTCCACCTTGTTTTGTACGACAGCTTCTCTCACTGAACCTAGGCTGCCTGGCCAGCTAGAGAGTCCCTGAGACCTACCTGTTATAATGCAACCCAGAGCTGGGGGTACAAGCATGTACTGTTATGTGGGCACTGGGAACCTGAACTCAGGTTCTCATGCTTGTACAACAAGCATTTTACTTACTACACAATCTCCTCAGGCCCCCAAATTTCATCTTTTAAAACAAAATGTAAGCCAGGTGGTGGTACCACATGCTTTAATCCCAGCACTCAGGTGGCAGAGGCAGGTAGATCTCTGTGAGTTTGAAACCAGCCTGGTCTACAGAGAAAGTTCTAGGACAGCCAGGGCTACACAGAAAAATCCTGTCTAGGAAAACCAAAACCAAAAGAAATAAAAGTGGATAACTTGATAAACAAAATACAATGTACACATATAACAAAAGGGAGGAAATCCTCCAAAATGCTGCAACATTTGAACTGCAAGGATATAAAAATAAGCTAGTCACAAAAACACAAACACTTGTAAAGTCAGACTCAAACACACTGGTAATGACTAGAAACACTGTGAAAAGAGTAGGTGTGGAAAAGTGTTGCTCAGTTATACAGAACATAAAGTTTCAGGGGATCTTGTAGCATTACAATGTGAGTATATGAAACCCCTATGAATTTTACATTTAAAATGAGTACAGTCAGGCTGGAGGGCGCTCCAGTAGTTGAGAGCACTTGCTTAGTTCCAAGCACTCCTTGGTGGCTTGTGAGCATTTAACTCCAGCTGCACTCAAGGGCTCCAACACGTCTTCAGAACTGCACCAGCACGAGGCATGCCCACGACTCACACACAAAACCAGTAAGCCAAGTTCTAAATCAGTGTTTGCAACATCTGTACAGGTTAAAATTTGATAATGGGAGTTGGGCAGTACTGGTGCATGCCTTTAATCTCAGCACTTGGGAGGCAGAGGCAGGCAGATTTCTGAGTTCAAGGCCAGCCTGGTCTACAGAGTGAGTTCCAGGACAACCAGGGCTACACAGAGAAACTCTGTCTGGAAAAACAAAAAAAAAAAAAAAAATGATACTATGAAGTTAAAATTTAGGATAGTTCTACTTTTGATAAATCTATGTTGAATCCGGAATATCTCCTAAAAGATCTACATTTTAAGGCATGACCTCCAGAGTGGCACAGTAGGAGCCTGGTAAGATAAGAAGTCTTTAAATCACCAAGGGAATGACTGAAAAGGACTATGAGGCCTAGATCCCCTCTTTCCTTTCTTTTCTTCTTTGGGCATGAAGGCAGTACTTTTGCATTACTATATGTTCCTGTTATAGTGTACTGTCTCACAAAACTGAGCATGGACTGAAACCTCTAAAGTCATAAGATAAAAATAAGCCTTTTGTTTATAAATCTGATTATGTCAATTGTTCACTGTGGTGCCAGAAAGCTGAGCAACAAATTGAGTTTATGGGGAGCTAGTCTGGTTGTGTGCATCTGCTATTCAAGTACTGGGGGTGTGAACAGGAAGACCAGGAGTTTAAGGCCAATCTTAGTCATGTCAAATCTTGTCTCAAAATCAAGACAGCCCAGTGTAGCAGCACACACACCTTTAATACCAGCACTCAGGAGGCAGACATTTCTGTGAGTTTAAGGACAGCCTGATTTACAAAAAGAGTTCCATGATGGACAGAACTATATAGTGAGACCCAGTCTCCCTCTTCCACTGCCATACCTCCACAAAAGACAATTTCATAACCTCAGACTTTTCCAACGTACATATAAATCAGTTAGTAAGATGCAAGGTAAACCAGAGATAGATACAGCTCAGTGATAAAACACTTGCCAAACAGACAATGGCAACAGCAGCTTTTACAAGTGAGTCTCAAATTTAATCTGGAAATGTAATCTTCATGACCGTAACTTCCACTGCAAGCCCCTTAGGACAGCAGAGCTTGTTAGTAAGCAATGGCCTCGGTCTGTTTTAATGACTTTAGTTCCTTGGGTAAGCATAATCAAACACTATTGTTGGAAGAGTTTTTTATTTCAAATAACAAGAGAACACTAATGTTTTTGAGAAAAACCTCCTAGAAATCTTCTGAAGAATTAAATCATGATACAACATAAGAACAAAAAAAACACTACTACCCCCCAAAAAACCTGTTAACATTACACAAAGTTGATTATTTTCTTTCCTGCTCTGTAACACTAAACAAAGTGTTTTTTAGTTTGTGTGTATAAGTGCTTTGTCTGAATGCAGGTATGTGCACGGTGTGTGCGCCTAGTGCCCTCAAAGGTCAGAAGAGTGGATCATATCCCTATGAAGTGAAGTTAGACACTGCTGTGAGCTACCATGTGGGTGCTGGGAGCAAAACCAACTGCTGAGCCATCTATCCCTCCAGCCCCATGAAGTTCAAATTTTAACTGGATCACTAAAAACCCATGTATATACAGGATAAAGACTTTAAAAATAACTCCATTTCCCCCCTCCCCGTGTGTGTGTATGTGTGTGTGTCTGTCTGTCTGTCTGTCTGTGGTATGTTTAAAACCATGAAGAGCAGACTGGAGAGATGACTCTGTTAAAAGCCCTTGCTACTCTTCCAAAGGACCCAAGTTCGGTTCCCAGCACCAACATCAGGCAGCTCACACTGTCTGCATGCAGCAGCTTCAGCTCCAAGAGATACAACACCTTCTTCTTATCTTTTTGAGGGCAGATACCCACAGATACATGCATAAAAACAAATATGTCTTAAAAGCATAAGAAGCCAGGCATGGTAGCACATACCTTTAATCAGGAGGTAGAGGCAGACAGATCTCTGAGTTCCAAGACAATCAGAGCTACATAGTAAGACCCTGTCTCAGGAAAATAAAGAAAAGAAAAAAAATAAAAAAGACAACATTATCAATTCAAATTATCATTATGATGTAAGAGGAAAAGAAAGATTACCTTGACAGCTTTCTGGGAATTAGGCAATCCCTCTTCTATGTCTTCTAAGAGAATTCCTCCTAGTCCTCTCTGGTCATGGTTATCTAAAAGCCTGAGTAGGGCCTTCTTATCTTTCAAGTTGTACTTAGGTTTGAAGGCATATTTCCCATCCACTACTTCAATTTTGGGATTGTTGACTAAAGCCTGTAAAAATAATACAATTTGAATATATTTATAAAAGCAAACCTCATATGTATGTCCTTAAATTCTAACATCACTCAACACAGTAGCATACTGAAGTATCTTGTGAACATAAACTAGCAGACCTAAGACACTAGACTTCTAGGATCCCAGAACAGGTGAATCCAGCATAGAGCTTGCTTCTTATTTTAGAAAGAATGAAAAATCTGTACATTATTTGCATATATTCTTTAGAGAGAAACTTGTTTTTATCACAGCTGCTTTGAAGAACTTTTATTCTTCTAGAAGACAAAGTAAGAATCAGTAAAATACTTATTAACAGACATATTAATAAGCCATTACCTATCCCTCCTGCAAAGCAGTCTATCTTGTGCTGGCAAAAATTAATCGACAGTAAGTCCCCCTCTCCTGGCAGCAGCTGCCACTGCAGCTGTGGTGAGGATCGGCCTAATGCACATGGGAACCTACCTCTAATGTCAGGAGAACACAACTACTGAACTTAATGTTCTTACAAGATCTGGTGTACAGCTACTAGCAGAAGGAAAGTGCCTCAAGAACAGAGCAACCCAGCCTGGTAGGAGAGGAACTCCCAGTTACCTGGGAAGCTAAAACAGGAAGATCACACAGTGAAAACCACCTAGGGGACAGAGTACACTCAGGCCAACCTATGCAACTTAGTTTGAATGGTCTCAAAGCAAAAAGATAAAGGAAGGCCAGAGAGGTACCTCAGTGAGTACTTGACTAATATATGTAAAGTCCTTCCTGTGTCCAATCCATTGTACCAAAAATAAAAAAGAAGCCTATATACTTCTTTCTCTAGTGCTAATCAGGCACAGAGAAAGAGAAAGAAAATGAAAAAGAATAGTAATGACTAAAAATAATCTTTGGGCTGGCAACATGGTTCAGAGTTCACTAAAAGCCCTTGCCACAGGATCCTGATGACCCACGTTCAACCAACCCCACATAAAGGTAAGAAGTAGATAACAAACTCTACAAAACTGCCTTTGGTTGCTACATGTAAACTGCAGCACACATGGATCCAACTACCCTTACAGTCATAATAATGATATACAAAATTTTTAGAAATTTAAAACTTTAATGTTGCTAACTATATGAAATTTGATTTACATAAATCGGCATACTTAAATGTAGATTACCATTATCTGTGTATCACCAATATTTATTACCATTATCTACAACATCTATGTTTAAAGATTTTAAAGTTAAAAATCTTAGGTAGAAGCTGGTTGTGATGACTCATACCTATAGTCTCAGCAGTTAAAAAGCTGAGGCAGGAGACTACTGCCAAGTGTGAGCCAGTCTGTACTACAGAGTAAGATTTCAGCTAGAAGTAGTGGTCCAAACCTTTGACCCCAGTACTTGGGAAGCAGATGGATCTCAGTGAGTTTGAAGCCAGCCTGGTCTCCACAGTGAGTTCTAGGACAGCCAGAACTACACAGTGAGACCCTATCTCAAAAGAAAAAACAAAACAAAACCAAAAACAAACAAACAAACCAAAATCAACATACATAAAATGAATAAAACAAAAACACAATAATCTTAAGCAGGTTCTGCTTCTAGTACCTGGTAAGTAAGTGACAGAAGACAGGGCCTTCAATGATTTGGACTAAGTCAAATCACTTTATCACTTTTTTTTTTTTTTTTTTTTTGAGACAGGGTTTCTCTGTAGCCCTCGCTGTCCTGGAACTCACTCTGTAGACCAGAACTCTGTAGTGCCACCACCATCTGGCACCAAATCACTTTTTATAGTATGAAAATCAAGAACTACATCTTGCTTGATAAAATAAATTAATTGAATTAGGCCAGTCATGGTGGCACATGTCTATTTTCTTTTAAAGATCTATGTGTTTTATGTAAATGAGTTCATATATATATATACATATATATGTATATACTTATATTATGGATATGAGTATGCCATCTTCAGACACACCATAAGAGGGCGTTAGATTCCATTACAGATAGCTGTGAGCTACCATGTGGTTGCTGGGAATTGAACTCAAGACCTCTGGAAGAGCTGGGCAGTGGTGGCGCATGCCTTTAATCCCAGCACTTGGGAGGCAGAGGCAGGTGGATTTCTGAGTTGGAGGCCAGCTTGGTCTACAGAGTGAGTTCTAGGACAGCCAGGGCTAAACAGAGAAACTATGTTTCAAACCCTCTCCCACCCCCCCCAAAAAAAAAAAACACCTCTGGAAGAGCAGCCAGTGCTCTTAACCACTGAGTCATCTCTCCAGCCCAGAACATGTCTTTAATCCCTGAATTTGGGAAGCAGGGGCAGGAGGATCTCTATGAGTGAGAGCCTGCCTCAAATAAATAAATGAATAAATTATTATATCTGATTGTTTAAGGGTTATTCCATCTTTTTTTAATGTAGCCCAGACTGGCTTTGAACTCACTATGGAACTATTGATGCCTATGAACTTGGGATCCTTCTGCTTGGGATCCAAGTGCTGGGATTACAGATATGTACCACTCTATCCCAGCTCACATTTGGTCCTCAGTCTCACTGATTTTGAAAAGTGGTATTCTTCAACATCAATAAACTTTAAAGAAGCAAATAACCAAATAGATAAGATGCCATTCACTTGCAAACAGGCATGGTTGGTCAATGTTTTAGGCTTTCTTCAAATGGTGTGTATTTATTTAAACATAACAATCATATTATTTCTCTAAGTAACTAGAAATAGTAACTCATTTATCAAACCACAGACTGTTAATAATGTAATAAAATAGTTTACTGTCCCTAACATCTTTTGTTTGTTTGTTTCTTTCTTTTTTCTTTTCTTTTCTTTTTTTTTTTTGAGACAAGGTTTCTCTGTGTAGCCCTGGCTATCCTGAAACTCACTCTGTAGACCAGGCTGGCCTCGAACTCAGAAATCCACCTGCCTCTGCCTCCCAAGTGCTGGGATTAAAGGCATGCACCACCACCACCTAGCCTGGCTTTAAATTTTCTAAAGTGTATATGCAATATATAACTTATGAGCATATAAGATTATGAGTTTGACAATTCAAAATACTATTTATGAAAATGAAAACAAAATTGGTGCACAGGCTTCACAACTCTACTGTAGTCTTAGAAGACTTTCTAAAACATAAATAAAATTATATGGAAACCAACAGCCAAGCAAATTATAGAAATGTGTATGTTTAAATTCAACTAAGACTCTACATTAAGTCTTTTAAGAAAAAGTAAAAAATATTAACAAATTACAGGATTTAAAAAAAAAACAACTCAAACCAAACTGAGGCAGGCACAACGACTCATGAAGCTGAAACACAGAGTGTACACTCAGTGAAGTCAACATGGACGACAATAGGAGACCTTGCCTCCTGCCCACCTTTCTCCTTGCCTCTCTTTCCCTGTCTCACACACACATACATGCAGAAACCCACCCCACCCCAAAATAGTAAAATACATCTACAGGTTGAAGATGACTTAATGGTGGAATGTTCTAGCACATGCTAGGCACTGGGTTCCATCCTCAGTACCACAACCACCACAAAAAAAGAACTCTAGATAGATGTAGCAGATAGCCCTTTCTGTAATGAACTAATGTTTACAACAGTTTTAAGACTGTTCTTACCTCAGTCATTAGCCATTGTTTCTGCTTGAGTCCAATATCTAAGTGCTGTGTTTCATCCAAAATCTCTTCCAAAGTTAAAGGATGTGTATCTCCTCGCTGATGTCGTGTCTATTAGGAAAGTTTCCAAATGCATTAAGTCAGTCCTATATAAACTAATATTTCAGGAATATACAACATGTAATAACTGAAGCAGTATGAATACTAGGGTCAAGAACATGAAATCATACAAAACCAGGTTAATAAAAATCAAATGATAAACTGAGAAGGAAAAAAGATCAATAGCTTTAAGCCAGGTGTGGGGGTACACACCTGTAACCTCAGCATGTGGAATGCTCCAGGCAGGAGAATCATAAGTTCAAGACCAGCCTAGGCTACATGATGAGTTCAAGTCTAGCCTAATCTACATAGTAAGTTCAAAACTAATAGAGGCTACATAACAAGATGAAGATGTGCTGAGCTGGAAGAGGACGACAGCAACGACAGACTTCTAGTTATTACAAATCAATTTTTAAAACGCAGGGAAACAGGGCTGGTGAGATGGCTCAGTGGGTAAGAGCACTGACTGCTCTTCTGAAGGTCCTGAGTTCAAATCCCAGCAACCACATGGTGACTCACAACCACCCATAATGAGATCTGATGCCCTCTTCTGGTGTGTCTGAAGACAGCTACAGTAAATTATGCCGGAGTGAGTGGGGCTGGAGTGAGTGGGGCCAGCAGAGGTCCTGAGTTCAATTCCCAGCAGCCACACACATGATAGCTTATGGCCATCTGTACAGCTATAGTGTACTCATACACATAAAATAAATAAAAACGCAGGGAAACACAGATAACAGAAGAAATTCAAATGCCCTTAACTTTAAGATGTTTCTCCTTCATCAGATAGAAAACTGTAAATGTGTGACGTGTCCATTGGTGAGGACATAGGATAGGCCTTCTCACTGACTATTACAGTATAAAGTATTGCAACCCGTAAGGGAGACAAAATGCACTTTAATGGCCGGACCGTCGATAAGGACTAATTAAACTACAGCAAAATAAATGTGGTATACAGATGTTTTCTTTTAAGCGGGAAGTTCTCCATGTGACCTTTTCACTGCTGGACCACAGTCGTGTGTTCATACTTCAAAATAAAGGTTGCCATTAGTATCCTCCTCTGTGGTAAAAAGGTCAGACTGCACACAAACATGAAATTACCAATGGCAACTTCCATAAGTAGATCCAAAAACTTATGAGAGATAGACTGACACCTGCAAACCTCTCTATTCCCGGGATTGACTTTTTAAAAAAAAAAAAAAAAAAAAAAAAAAAAAAAAAAGCTAAGGTTATTAAAAGAGCAGGTGCAGGGACTCAGGCAAGCAGAAGAGTACTGCCAACTTATGAACGCCAAAGGTGGTGACCCGGAGAAGGAGGATATGGCTCCTGAATGGGCTTCTCAGAAGATACTGTGATTCTAAGATTAATCACCACAGTCACTGTGCTGTGCACCTGGTGTTCAAAATTAAGTAGCTTCTCATGGAACACATCTACAATCTAGAGGTGGATAAGATACCACAGGGATAAGACAGCAGGATTAGGACTGAGACTGACTTCTGTGTCTCAATCTTTTTATATTATTCTATATTTTATATTTATTCTGTATTTTATATTTAGAGATGTGTTTTATGTTACTCAAAACAAAAACACCTGTAAATACTTAGGCTCAATCCTCTATTACCTCAGGCAGGTGATGGAACCTCTCTAAGCTTCATTCAGTCCAGCCCTGGAAAACTAATTCTCAACTTTCCAAAACTAGAATGTTTAAAAAGCACAGAATTTAACATATCACAAACAAGAACCATTTACTGAACATTTGCTGTTCATTCATCCAAGAATTGATTACTATGTGCTTATGATGCAGAGATGAGACACAATGAAATGTAAATTATACGTCTATATTTCACACTCCCAAAACTGGGGCAAAGTCAGACATGTATCTATCTATAAGATTTAGGTAAAAAAATATTTCTTTAAAAGACCAATTTAAGCCAGGCCTACTGGCATAAGCCTACAATCCTAGGTATTTGGGAGGCTAAAGCAGGAAAATGAAGTTCAAGACTAGCCTGAACAACTGAATTGAGACCTTGTCTCAAAAAAACTTAAAGTGCTAGAGACACAAGTCAGTGTGTGAAATACTTTCTTGTTCAATCCCCAATCCTGGACTGATGCCCACACACATACAGGTCATAAATTTAGTCAGAAATCAAAGAGAAAGCTGGATATGGGCAGTCCTTGCTATGCTCACTAGTTTGGGAGAGAAGCTGAATACAGAGTAGCAATGAGTAGCAATGGTTTTCACAGTTGTACCTAGAATCCCAGACAAGGCATTCCTCACACAGCAATCTTGAGGACAGCTCCAAGTACTTTTTTTAAAAAAAGATTTATTTATTGTATTATATGAGTACACTGTAGCTGTACTTCAGACACACCAGAAGATAAGAACCCATTATAGATGGTTGTGAGCCATGTGGTTGCTGGGAATTGAACTCAGGACCTCTGGGAGAGCTGTCAGTGCTCTTAACCACTGAGCCATCTCTCCAGCCCAGCTCCAAATACTTTTAAAACTTAGAAGATAAAAAAATTTGTTTTAACATGGGCAGTGGTGGTGCACACCTTTAATCCCAGCACCTGGGAGGGAGAAGCAGGTGGACTTCTGAGTTCAAGGTCTACAGAGTGAGTTTCAGGACAGCCAGGGCTACACAGAGAAACCCTGTCTCAAAAAAACAAAACCAAAACAAAAAAAAATTGTTTTAGCTACTTTTTAAAATTCTTCTAAAGTGAACCACATTTCTCTATTTTCCTAAGCAGTCCCAATAATAATCTAACCCTCTCAGGATCTCATATACTAGACAATCTAACCTCCTACCTAATGCTCTTGAGTTCTGATTTCAAAGTTCTTACATCTGTCTTTTCTGTGTGCTTTTTGGTTTGGTGGTGAGGGTCGGGGGTGATGGCCTGAGTTTGATCTCTAGAGTTGTGCTCTGACCTCCATAAGCACACTGGCCTTGAAACTTGTGATTCTCCTTCATTTTCTTTCCATCCAGGGGATTACAAGGGTATGTCACCATACCTGGCTTGTTCTGGTTTTGTCTTGCAGTGCTAGGGATGATACCAAGGGCCTTACACTTGCACTCTATCTCTGAGCTATACATACAGCCCAAGTCCCACCTTTCTGACTCATTTTCTAAAGGCTAAGAAAGTAAGTAGTTAATGATTAGATAAGAAATCCTTTGACAAGTTAGGTGGTTTCCATTGTTGTTTTCAACAAAACTGTATCAAATGAGAGATGCCTGAAGATAAGTACACAACCTAGAAGACTATGTTTGTCACAAAATTTCCATTAGAACTTAGCTTTATGAGCATGCACTTCTCTGCACTTAAACCTATGAAATCTAAAAACAGCAGCATTATTTAGTGCCAAATTCTACTTTATCCTATCAATAACGAAGAAAGCACGGAAAGAGGATTACATTCATTTCCTTGTGGGATGGATGACTGGTATATGCAAAGCAAACTGATCAACCTATCCTAACTAACTTTATCAATAACTGCAAAGCAGCTCAAATCAGGTTTGTCATCAAAATAAATCTGCTAACTTTATTTGTATATTACTAAGGAAAGTAAAATTAGGAGCTAAGGGGCTGGAGAGATGGCTCAGCGGGTAAGAGCACTGATTGCTCTTCCAGAGGTCCTGAGTTCAATTCCCAGCAATGGTGGCTCACAACCATCCGTAATGAGATCTGATGCCCTCTTCTGGTGTGTCTGAAGACAGCTACAGTGTACTTAGATATAATAATAAATCTTTAAAAAAAATTAGGAGCCCAGCCTGGTCTACAGAGTGAGTTCCAGGACAGCCAGGGATACACAGAGAAACCCTGTCTCCAAACAAAAACAAAATTAGGAGCTAAGAAGATTGTAAACCACTGTCAACTTCCTTCAACTGATTGACAGCTCTCCAGGAGGATGGTCCTTCTTGTTATCCCACTATCAGTAGTAGATTTTAATAAGTGTTCTACAATAGGGTAATAGATGAAAGTCACAGTCAAAATTTACTATCATCTGATACTGAGAAATATAAACTAAAATGTTTCTACTAGAGATCAAGTACTAACTACAACACTCAGACACAGCCAGATACCCAGCCTCTAATTCTTTTGCATCAGTGCTTTGTAAGATCTGGAGTGATTCTTTAACTTTCTTCTCCAAGCAGAGACCAGTCACCATCATCTGCTTCAACTATGTAGTTTATTTGCCCAGATGATGGAGAAAATATCTTGCACTCTCTTTTTAAGTCAGATGGTAAGCTTAAGTTGTATCCTGGCCTCTAATGTCAACTAGATTTAGTTAAGTGCATTGCTGGAACACCAGTTTAATAGAGGACAAAAGGCTGTAAGCATTACATCTTTTAGGGCTTTCTTGCAGTATACTCAACATATAATAAACTATAGACGAAAATGTATAATTTAATAACTCCTAGCTTCATTATATAAATATCTAACTTCTTGAAAACCCAGATCTAATTCCCCTTTAGTTAAAAAATGAAAGAGGGTTTTTGTTATGTAAGTACTTACTTTCATATAATTCACAATCTTAGCAAGAACACCGAACTTATATCCAGAGCTTCCAGACAGGGCCTTCAAGTTAAATGATCCATTGTTATGATCTAGAAATCAAGTTCAAATGAATTACTGTAACATTTTCATATAATGTGTTATGATTTGAGCAGTCAAAATAAATATTCTTCTTTGAATTTTTCTATCTAATGAAGTCTATCTTGTTATGTTTTGGCAAAATTCTCAAGATTCATGCATGTACACTGAATTATCAATTCCCATCACACACCTATCTTTCTTTAGAGAGAGGGTCTCGCTATGTACTATAGGTTAGTCTCGAACTCACCATCCTCCACCTCAGTTCAAAAGTGTTGGGATTATAAGGTTACACCAGATCCTAGGCTAAATGTAATTTAAAAGCACTACAGTATAGTCTGGGAAGGACAGTTCTGGAAACCAGATTAGGCACTCCAACACTGATCTTTTGTTGTTGCTGTTTGTTTTGAGACAGGGTCTCACTACTAGACCACTCTAGCCTCCAACTAATAAAGATCTACCTGCCTCAGCCTCCTCAGCTAGAATTAAAGCTCTGAGCCACCACACCCTATCAAAATACAATTCTTTCTAAGGACTTTTGCCTCATTCCACTTCTAGCTTAAACTTGATTAGAGGCCTCCAATAATTAGACAAGAGAATATTATAAACACAAGAAATGAGTGATGGCCAGACTGGTATCTTTCTCCCCAAAATTTCCTCTTCATCTGTCTCCCTTCTTGCCCTTCTCCTCTCAGAAATCCTTAATATTGTTTCAAAACATCTACCATTGTGTTGCCTCCCCACAGACAGAACCCTAATGCCATCACAGATTCACAAATGCATTTGAGTCATAGCCAGAAAGGTTAAAAAATTCATTATAGATTCAAGAAAAGCATTTCAGAAGCACACATTCTATTAGCAAGCTATCAGATCAGACCTACACTTCCACGGGGATGATCAGGGAGAGTGGTTAAATAAGGAAAGAAGGGAAAGCTATTTCTGGCTTCAGCTCAGTAATAACCATTTAAACACAAGACTGCATTAGAACAACCACAGTCAAATACAACAATTGTCAGAGATCCAAAACAAGTTTCTAGATGTAATACAACACTCCTTTGAAATTAGTGAAAAGTCTTTATTGCATGTTTTCTTTCCTTAAACACTAAAATACAATGTCCTTTGAAATTTTCCCTTAGAAATAGCCTATAATTTTGAAAAGTAACTCCATTGGCACACTCAAGTATACTATGTTCCCAAACTAGCAACATTAAAAATGCCTTACTGCCAACACTTGAGAGGTAGAGGCAGAAGGATCTCTGTGAGGTCAAGGCAAGGCTGTTACACAGAGAAATCTTGTTATGACAGCCCCCCCCCCCAAAAAAAAGGAAAAAAAAGAAAAGAATGCCTTACTGATATGCTGATATGCCTTTACAAACACTGTTTCAAAATCCAGGGGTGGTGGGGTAATTATAATCTTAGAACTTGGTAGGCTGAGGCAGGAGGATCACAAAAAAGGAAGTACATGGGCGGGATCAGAGGGGAAACGAGAGAAGGAAAATGATGTAATTACATTATTTCAATTTTAGTATATGTGCTGCCAAAGCGAGTACTGTAATTATATTATTTCAAAAAATAAAATATAAAAACAAACCAAAACAAAACTGTTTGCTGTTTTTCCAGAGGCCACGAATTCAATTCTCAACACCCACTTCTTGGCAGCTCACAACTAATTGTAACTCTAGCTAGCTCGAGGAAATCTAATTCCCTTTTCTGGATTCCAAGGGCATTCACACACATATAGCATACATTCATACAGACATATATAAAATTACATAAAAAATATTTTTCAAAATGTTTAAGGTCATGTTCTGCTACATAGCAACTCCAGGGCTACCCTGGACTACAAAAGGCCCTATCTCAAAAATAATAATACATTTGTTTCAGTTATGAAATAGTAACTATATGGCTATTTTCCCCAAGACATTGGAAAGACTTTTAATAACAGTAACTTTTATTGAACTATATTATCTGCTAAACATCACACTAAGTGATTTTCACATGTAATCCTCATGGGGGGTTCTATTTAAGAGGTTTTATTGTCCTCTTTTATGTATTTAATATGTGGGGGGATTGGTCTTCCTCAACTGCTCCATCTTTTTTAATTTTTAAATTTTATCTTATGTGTATAGGTGTTTTACCTATTAACCCTTGAATGCCCTGGTGCCCCCAGAGGCCAGAACAAGGCATCAGATGGCCTGGAACTGGAGTTACAGACAATTGTGAGCACCCATGTGTGTGCTGGTAATCAAACCAAGCTCCTCTGGAAGAGCAGCTAGTGTTTTTACCACTAAGCCAGCTCTCCTGCCCCTACATTTTTCCAAACAGGGTGTCTCATGGAACCTGAAGCTCACCAAATGGTTGGAAGCCCCAGTAAATCTTCCTGTATTCACCTCCTCAGTACTGGGATGCCAGGATCTTTTATATGGATGCTGGCAATCTGAACTTAGATAGATGTTCTTGCTTGCACAATAAGCACTTTACCAACTCAGCCACCTCCCCAGCTCTAACTGTTCTATTTTAAACATAAAAATTGTGAGGGCTGTAACAAGGCATTGATTTAAATCAAGTTGTAAACCCTGTACTGTTGCATTATATAAGATCTACACAGTTCCCTTTACACACTATTATTCTATCTGACACAGGCCATTCTGTCAGAACAAAGACATCCATACATATGTATTAACCTAGGACCTCAGGAATGTTAGGCAAGGATTCTACCACTGAGCTTAATCCCAGCCCTATTTTTACTTTTTATTTGAGACAGTCTCACTAACTTACTTTTTAATCTGGTACCGGAGAGATGGGTCAGTGGTTAGAACACTGGCTGCTTCTGCAGGAGACTAGGATTCATCCCCAGCCCCCACAAAGAGGTTCACAACTACCTAAAACTCTAGTTCCATGGGATCCGACATCTGCCTCCAGCCTCTGTGGGCACCAGGCACACATGTGGTGCACAGACATGCATGCAGACAAAACATTCATAGACATAAAATAATACATATTTTAAAAGTTACTTAGTCTTAAACTTTTGATCCTGCCTCAGACTCCTGAGTATCTGGATGATAGGCCCATACCATTGAGACAAGCATTTTAATTAGTATTATTAAGTTTATCTTACAATACTGGGGGGTTTTTTTGTTTTTTGTTTTTTTGAGACAGGGTTTCTCTGTATAGCTGATTGTCTTGGAACTCACTCTGTAGACCAGGCTGGCCTCGAACTCAGAAATCCACCTGCCTCTGCCTCCTAAGTTACAATACCGTTTTTAAAAAAACTGATAAAACTAAAAAAAAAAAAAAAAATCACAGTACATTAAAAACTACAAACAAATGATCAATTATGAACCACATATAGTTTTATCACAATGTCTCTAGTACTAAGTCAATGCCAATCAAAGTCAAAATTCAAATATTTATTGAATAATTACTGCAATGTAATAAGGGCATTTCCATGAACTCTATAACTAGGAGTTATAGCTCCAGAAACTAATATAATGATTTAGCTATGTATTTTTATTTACCTTTACATATGACTTACCTATATATTTATAGATGATATGTATATAATGATTTATCTATAGATATAGACAATACATAGATAAATAGATTATATATATCAAGGATTTACCCAATTTCCCACTGATTTGTTTGTTCCATTGATTGATTTTTGGTGGGGTTTTGTTGTTTGTCTGAGATAGGGTCTCAGTATGTAATCTGGAACTCACTATACAGACCAGGCCAGCTTCTGCCTCTCAAGTGCTGGGATTAAAAGTGTGTACCACCATGCACAACTCTTACTACTCCCTTAATAAAAAATAAATCTTTATTCTGCTATGATTAGGCCAAACTCTTTTCACCATAACTAAAAATAATGAACAGCCAAGCCAGTTGGACTAGACCCAATTAAAAACATAAAAGCTGTCTAAATCTTACAATTTAGAAAAAAAAAAAATTACCCACCTAAATTAACTCTACTATAATTTAAAAAAACTAAAATACTACTTCTTTTCTCTCAAAATTTCTCCCAAACACAAGTGCTATCTCTGTTCATTACTCTAGAAGTCAAGACTTGAGGACGTACTGAGAAAAACAGTTTTAATTTTAAGCTTATTTATGAGATTTTATGTACATTTCCTGCTAACATTTTACCAACACAGTTAACCTAAGCAGCTGTTTCCTAGACAACTACCTCTAGAGACTATGTTCTAGCCCTAGCACTACACTGTTCCGAGACATATTCAATTTTATTGGAGGAGAAAACAAAAAACAGGAAATTTGCAACTGTTCCCATGTGGAAAACTAGCTTAAAGACAAAAAAAAAAAAAGAGGTGGCAGGTGATAGCCCAGACAGCCCTATTCAAGTTTGTGAATGATCTCCTCCTCAGGAGGCAGGACTTAATGCAAATGAGCATAGAGGAAACTGTCAGCTGCATTATGCGTCGGACCAATCGAAGCACAGCTCCATCTTGGCTGTGCACTAGACTGCATTACAAACAGACGGTACCATCGCTTTAACAGCATCTTTCCAGACAAGAGGTAGGTTTATTTGATCCTTTTATTCAGTAGTCCATACCCTTATAAAGCAGTAGGAAATATTTTACCATGAAAGTCAGAAAGCATTATGCCTGCTAAAGACGCAAAAACAATGTATTAACCCATTATTTGGTAAGATTTTATCACGAAAATGACGACTGCCTTGTGCTATTTGATAAGCATTCTTACCATCTGTGCCTTAATGGAAAATTCATTACATTTCCTACTAATCTGATCTCTACCCAGACCTTAAGTAAGACAAAAGCATTTGATGTTTAACCTGAGTCTTTGCTAATTTCATTTTTCTCAAAGCAAATTTATTTCAGGAGTCTGGTCTGTCTTAACAAAGGATGTTTCTCAAAGAAAAAAAAATCTAAAATAGCAAAGCCTTTGGCTAAAGCTTTCTGACTATACGTACAAATTATATTGCCTGGTAAAAAGCAGTTACAAGAAAGCTTGTATTTCAACAAACGAGAAGATAATTCAAATTATTTATATTTGACTTTGAATACTAATGTAGAGAAAGCCAAGAAAATGCTAGTTAAAATTTTTATATAAAAATTTTTAACATGTATCATGTGAGTTGTATTATTTTATATGCAGAGATAATTTATAAATCATATTTTCCTAACAATGTAATTAAAATAATTCCTCACAGTAAAATCTTACAATACAAGCCATGTTATTAAACAAAAATCTTTTAAAATATCCTTAAATTACAAGCCACACAAAAATTTAAAGTAATTAGGTTACCCTTAAACTAGTACTGATACATACAAATTCAGTCTTTTTGATGAAGTAAATCTTAAAATTAAATGTGTCCTAAGGACAGCTGGCTAAGGTAGAACAATGATCTATGTAGTAAAATTACTTTCCTGGCTCATAATCATCCAAATTTCTGTGAACAGTATCTGAAGATGTTAAGTCCTCTAGCTCTGCATGTACTTAACAATCTAAATATCCAACTTTGTCCATTACCTGAAAGCTAAGTATATTTACTCCTAGGTTCTTTTTTATTTATAACTTCTGCTTTTCATAAATTCTATTCCTTCTGTTTCTTAGCATTCAGGTTACACAGACAGATTATCTCTTGAAACGCTCCAACGGTTGCTGTAACAAGATACTAGATCTCTCAAGTTCAGCACAGCAGGTTAATTACCTAGAAACCATTCTGCTTACCATACAATATGGGAGCCAAGTAATATAAAAATAAGTATCAGTTTAACAGTTAATTTATGCTTTAAAATTTCAAATTGCGTTAACATTAACAGCCTACATTTTCACATAGTATATACCTATTATTAGCATAATGGAGATTCATCACCTTTCAAGTATACCTTATCTCAGAGTCTCAGAGCCTGAACTGAATAAGTGGCTCTATATGTAAAGGCTATTACAATTAATATTCAAATATTTCAAAGTAATGTGCTTAAAAGTGCCAGGATATTCAATTTACCAGTTTTCACCGTAACTAGAGCTAAATCATAATTTCTATTCCACTGGGGCCTTTTGAAAAGGATAGAAAAACAGGTACAAGGAATATAGCAAAAATAACATAAAGCAAAACTTAACTAAAAATATGACTTTCTTTCAAGCTTCCCATTCCTATAATAAAATTATAAAGGGGGATCCACAAAGTACAGACTGTTATCGATTGTATTTTTAATCATTTTCTCCCTGTTTTTATAACATGCTTACAGCACTTCCTTTATACAAATTTAATTTTAATTTGAAAAATGTGTCCAGAATAGGACCACCTCATGGGGTACAACTTTCAGGTGCTAAGTACACCAATTCCACTGCCACAAAATGTAGTCTTTGCCTTAAATCTAGCACACACCAAGCCTACTAGAGCTTTTCTATAGTTTGAAGCAATACACATTTAACTGAAGGGGGACAGTGAGGCCTACTATCTAAGTTTCACTTGTTTCAGGTGTCCAGAAGCTAACTAAAGCAACAATGTTTTGACTTCCCATCAGCTTCAACACTGTTGACAGTGGCAAAGTGTCATAACATATACATAAACATGAAATACCATCTTAGTCACTGTTCTATACCATGACCACAGTAACTCTTATATAAGACAGTATTTAATAGAAAGCTTCCTTACAGTTTCAAAAGATTAGTCCATTAGCACACAGACAGGTACTGGAGCAGTAACTGAGAGCTACATCCTGATTCACAGATAAAGAGCCTAGGCCTGGTATGTGCAATTGAAACCTCAAAGCCCACCTCTAGTGGCATACTTCCTCCAAGAAGGCCACATTCCCTGATCCTAATCATGACACTCCCTAGTGACTGAGTAGTTGAATATATGAACCTATGAGGAACCATGCTTACTCAAACCACCACTCATATATACTCCTTAAACTGCTTAGACACTTTCAGCAAAACACAAAAATACCTTTGGTAAACATACTGTTACTCCATGGTCATCGCAAATCATTTTAGGAATGTTCACACGAAAGTAAAGTACACTGTCTAGGGTAGGTATATAAGACAGTGGCAGGGTGTACTCCTAGCCCTGGGTTTGATAGTTTCCTGAAAGCTGAGTCTTCCTATCCATCACTATTACCTCTGCTCTTCAAAAATAACTGAAAACTCATTTATGTTAACATAAAAGCAGCTATGACAATATGTGGTCTCCTTGCAAGAATATTCACATTATTATACTAGTATAAAGTCACATGGGAAGTCTGCACATACGTGTGCCTTTATTAAAAAAAGCCAACACACACATACACACAACCGAAATTTTGTCTCTGTGTAACCAATTTCTGAGTACTTGTACATTTGCATCCATGTTTTTTTCTTTGTTGTTGTTGTTTTGTTTTGTTTTGTTTGAGACAGAGTTTCTCTGTACAGTCCTAGCTGTCCTGGAACTCACTCTGTAGACCAGGCTAGCCTCGAACTCTGGAATCTGCCTCCCTCTGCCTCCCAAGTGCTGGGATTAAAGACGTGCCGCACGACTGCAGGGCTAGAAACTAAAACCTTATAAGACTTTATAAAATTATAAAATTCTGTTTACTAGGAAGACAAAGAAATTTAACCAATATGAACTCACAGTTTGGGTGTAGAAACACTACACTTGTATTCAGAAACAGTATCCATCTTTTAGAAATAAGTACTGAAAGCCAGGAGGTAGTGGCATACACCTTTAGTCCCAGCACTGGAAGAGGCAGAGGGAGGCAGATCTCTGTAAGTTCAAGGCAAGCCTGGTCTACAGGGCAGGTTCCAACAGAGTCAGGGATACATAAAAGAAAACCTGTCTCAAAAAGAATGGGGTCGGGGGGAGTCTGGTAAGATGGCTCAGTGGGTAAGAGCACTGACTGCTCTTCTGAAGGTCCTGAATTCAAGTCCCAGCAGCCACATGGTGTCTCACAACTGCCCGTAATGAGATCTGATGCCCTCTTCTGGTGTGTCTGAAGATAACTACAGTGTACTTACATATAATAATAAATAAATCTTTTTTAAAAAAAAAGCAACCAAACAAAAGGTAAGTGCTGATAAAATCGTGCATAGGAGTTATTTTCCAATGACACATGTAATAGAAGTGGATAACCACAAGTACCCAACAATTGATAAAGATATAATATGAGTACACAGGGGCTGATTACATGCTCTTTTTTGCTTTTCTGAGACAAAGGTCTTACTATAAAGCTGACACCCATCTGGAACTCCTACTGTAGCCTAGGCTGGCCACAAACTCATGTTCTTCCTGCTTCTTTTCCCAGGTGCCTGGACCACAGGCATGTGCCAGGACATCAAGGGTAGTAAACTCTTTATGTACTATGTTGACATTTTCTTTACATAAAACATACACATAAAAGACATCTCTACAATTCAGAAAAATGACTCACTACACACAATGGATGATAAGATATTTGTTGTCAATATATATGAAACTGTTTACAAGTATACAGTAAAGTACAGGAAAATATTATTGGCAAATTAAGTAATATAATCATGATTTTATTCCTTTTTTAACTGTTTAAGGCATTTAATGACTGTTTTTAAAAAGACTTAGAATATTTTTTAAAAATCAGGATAATGAGCCAGGCATGGTAGTGCATGCCTTTAATCTGAGGGAGGAGGCAGAGGAAGACAGATCTCTATCAGTGTGAGGCCAGCCAGTCTGTTCTATAGAGCAAGTTCCAGGACAGCCAGGGTTACACAGAAAAACCTTAATTAGGGAGAATTAAAAAAGTACAAAATAAATAAAATTCAAGATAGTGGTGGCATATGCCTTTAATCCCAGGACTTGAGAAGCAGAGGCAGACAGATGAGTTTCTCCAAATCAGCCAAGGCTACAGTGAGACTCCATCTCAAAAAAGAAAAAAATTAATTACAGTATTTCTATAACAGCAAATTCGCAATCTTCACACTCTCATGAAAGATATAACAAGTATCAGTTCAACAAAATTAAAAAATACTGAAATCAGCAAGAACAGTAATGCACTATAATAATCCAAGCACTAAGGCAAAGGAAAAAAGATCCAAAGTTCAAAGTCAGTCTTAACCAAACCAAATTTAAGGCCATGATGAGCCAAATCAAAACACCAAAAACAAGGACCAAGGAAATAGCCCAGTGGTATAAAAACAGAAATTTAACTCAGTAGCTTTCTTGACACTTCTTAAAGGGTTGAATTTGTCTACTTTAGGCTTAGCTGCAAGCATCTTTAGCTCCTGAGCCATCTTGCCAGACACCATAAACTCATCCATTTTAAATATCTTTGGTCACGGTCACTAACGTTTATAAAAATATATTTTTTTAAAGATTTATTTACTGTTGTATTTAATTACACTGTAGCTATCTTCAGACACACCAGAAGAGGGTGTCAGATATCATTACAGATGGTTGTGAGCCATCATATGTTTGCTAGAATTTGAACTCAGGACCTTCAGAAGAGCAGTCAGTGCTCTTAACCACTGAGCCATCTCTCCAGCCCTTATAAAAATATTTTAAGACTATTATCAACATAGTTAATACTCCCAACAGTAACATCATTTCACAGGCAACTTAAATCTAAAACTTTATTTTAGACTGAAAGCTGACAGTATTTGGCTTTTCTTTTTCTGTTACTTTATATCAGCTACAATTTCTAGATTCAGATCAAAGCTAACAGAAGTGGCAATAGGAGACAGAAATACCTTAACCAAGGAAGGTAAGGAGAACCTAAAACGGAATGACAAGACTTCTGCTCACTGGTCGACCACTGCTTTAGCCCAGCTTCAAGCTGGCAGTTGCTTCCCTTTGCTTCCCTTTATTAGCTGTAAATTCCAAAAGCAAATCTTTCTCCTTTCTGGGTGTGTATGAGTCCCAAATACAAATATTATGCAATAAGTGAAGTGCATAAAAACGAGAGTATAATTAACTAACTGGCAAAAACACACAAAAAGATTACATGTAATCCCGTCACTAATTTTGTTAGACAGTAAGTCACAGTGACTATATAAATTTACTAAGGAATTTAAGTGCTGAGATCTGAATGCACCAGTCTGTAGTTTGGATATACATATTCATTTTCTCCCTTTGTGTAGATTCTAAACAAGAGTACAAGAAGTGGAGTCTCAAGGATGGCTTCCAGCCACTGGAACGAAACCACAACCTCTGTTTCCCAGTACCTTGGATTTCAAGTCCAGAAGATTTACCCGTTCCATGACAACTGGAACACTGCCTGCTTTGTCATCCTGCTTCTGTTCATACTCACTGTGCTGTCCTTAGTTGTGCTGGCTTTCCTTTATGAGGTACTTGACTGCTGCTGCTGTGCAAAGAACAAAACCGTGAAGGACTTGAAAAGCGAGCCAAATCCTCTCAGAAGTATGATGGACAACATCAGAAAATGTGACAGTGAGGTGGTGTAGCCTTCCACAGAAGATAAACAAAAGCTTTAAAAACAGCCTCTGCCTCTTCTGGGAAAAATGAAAATTTCCTGAGGCCAACCTTTATTACAAAACTGATCTAACTCTGAATGGTTAAAAGATTTCTAGTAGAAAAGAAAACATGTGAAATGTGCACTCTTGTGTATGTATCCTCATTAAATATACAGTTCATAATGTGAACTTAGCAGGCTACTTAATACAGCAACTCAAAAACTAGATGAACATCCCCAGCATGCCCTACTGGAAACACTGAGCAGTAGTATTCCAGTTTCCAGGCAAACTATAAAAAAAATAAGCACAACTACCTGCTAAAATAAGTAACTTGGGCAAGGTCACACAGATTTAAAAAGTAGCATTTAGGAGGCTGGCGAGATGGCTCAGCGGGTAAGAGCACTGACTGCTCTTCCAAAGGTCCTGAGTTCAAATCCCAGCAACCACGTGGTGGCTCACAACCACCCGTAATGAGATCTGACACCCTCTTCTGGTGTGTCTGAAGACAGCTACAGTGTATTTCATTATAATAATAAATAAGTCTTTAAAAAAAAAGTAGTATTTGGGTAGCAAAATCCTACTTAAATTGTGCCTCTATTAAAATATGCCTCTAGCTGGGCAGCACACCTTTAATCCCAGCACTTGGGAGGCAGAGGCAGGCGGATTTCTGAGTTCAAGCCCAGCCTGGTCTACAGAGTGAGTTCCAGGACAGGCAGGGCTACACAGAGAAACACTGTCTCAAAAAAATAAGTAAATAAATAAAAATGTGCCTCTAAACCCAGAATAAAACATGTCCATATAGAATCCCTTTCTTATAGTACGAGGAAGGGGATGAGACAATCTTTTTTTTTTAAGATTTATTTATTATATTTATGTAAGTACACAGTAGCTGTTTTCAGGCACACCATAAGAGGGCATTGGGTCCCATTACAGATGGTTGTGAGCCACCATGTGGTTGCTGGGAACTGAACTCAGGATCTCTGGAAGAGCAGTCAGTACTCTTAACTGCTGAGCCATCTCTCCAGCCCCGAGACAGTCTTGCTATATAAGCCCAGACTAACCTCAACCCCAATCAATAGGCTCCAGCCTCCAAAGTGATGGGATTATAGGCATATGACACCAGAGCACAAAGCCCCTATTTATTTAGAATCCAGCACTTTAAAATTGACTAAAGACAAATGACTTGACTTTC
>JADRCD010160571.1:0-12537 GCA_019843815.1 Montemys delectorum
AGCCCACATTTTCAAGGCACTCATAAAGCTCTTCACTCAAAGGCAAAAACACTGGGTCAATGACTTTTACTTCATGTGACTCCAACCTCAGCGTCTGCTCTCCAAATAGAGCAATGTGAAAAGCACCCCAATGGCCTATGGGACTCAGGCTGGCACTTTTTTATTGTGGTACTTACTTGTTAAAATTAATATTTAAATGTGCTGTATAGAGATGCTTTGTTTGCATGCATGTCTGTACTCCATGTGCTTGATACCCAAAAAGGTCAGACAAGGACATTGGAGACCCGGGAATGTAAGCTACAGATGGTTGTGAGCAGCCATGTGGGTGCTGGAAATCAAATCTGAGTCCTCTGGAAGAGTTATCAGTACTCCTAATTGCTAAGCCATTTCTCCACACCTGAAGTACTTACTTCAGAGAAACTCCAGTAATAATATTAGCATTCAAACGTATGGCATGTTCACACGGTTTTCAGCAAACTTTTACTTGAATTGTGATTAGCTGGCACTCCTTAAGCTCCACTTTCAAAAGCTGTTGTTAGTATGTATTAGTAAGATTTTATGAAAGTTGACAGACCCAAGCATCAGCTTCATCACCCAACCAGACCAAGCCTAAAGCCAGCCAATTTTCTTCCCTGTCTACTTTCCTTTATTTTTTTCTCTCTCCCTCTCTCTCCCTCCTTTCTTCCTTCCTTCCTTCCTTCTTTCCCATTACATAGTTTTTCTAGCTCTGTGTTTGTCTTTGTGTGCCTGCAAGTTACATAGTTAACTCTCTACAACCTCTAAATAAACATCCTATGGCCTCACTAGAGTTCCCTTCATTTATTTCACCAGAATAAATAGAATTGTGGGGCCATATTTATATAATCATTTATTAAAATAAGTGATCTTTGCCCTTTATTCCATGCCAAAGTGATCCATGTGATATCAGAGATCTTAGCTCATTTTCTCTGAAGAAGCAGAACTTTGAGTATCAAGTTCTCAGTGAACACAGTGTTACATTCTGGTCATGACTGATCCGTGAGGTTGTGGTCAACTTAGACATCAGCTTCTCCTCTACTGACTAATTTAGCTATGTGAGTAAATAGACCCCATGAGAATAAATGAGCTAAAATTCTGCCTGTCACTCAGTAACTATGAGCATACTTACTGAATGTGAGATGCTGTGAATGGTGAATAGACATGATGCAAATGTGTTAATTTTATTAGTTTATGTTTACATGATAACGAAATACAAGCAAACATAACATGGATATACAGGCCATTGGTAGTTTAAGATAAACAGATATAGCAAGGGAAAACCTTTGAAAAATGTTCCCTCAAGGTCACAGATACAGGGGCAATGGGCTATAGGCTGGTCCCTAAGTAGCCTGTAGAAGCAGGATATTTTGTCCTCTATCATCCAGTCTTCTTTACTGAGTGAGTTTTGAATAAATAAATGTATATTTATAAATACCTAATCCACAGGGGAAGAGGAAGCTTCTATTGCAGCAGGGTTAATAAACAATTCAAAATATAACACCTCTGGTACCTTATAATGACAAAATTCTAACTTTAGTCCTTAATCTGGAGGAATTTGATAAAAAGTAAAATGCAGCCATCTCAATGATCTTAAAGTGAATATTCTGCAAGACTGAAATCCAAAATTCTTTCAGCATATTCTTGATCGTGTAAGTTGTGCAGGTTGTATAGTAACGAAAAGAAGTTTGTCTCTCCTCCGTTGACTTTTTACTTCTGAATTTCACATGAAATTTGCCAGCTAATCCACTTTGAGAGTTCTTAGACCCTTTGCTTATGTTTAGTAAGGGCACCAAGACTCTTTATGCCTTCTCCTCCCCACCCCCAACAAGGTCTTTATGCTCTATGAGCATACATATTTCTGGATGGAAGGAAAAAACTGAAAATATAGGCATGTGAAGGAGGAGGCTGAGGAGATTTAAAAAAAAAGAGACAAGCAAATACACCTGTCTGGAAATCCTGCTCAAGTGCTTAATTCATTATTTAAAAAGGATACTTACCTCTTCCCTTACTGCAATTTCCATCTGCTTTAGAGCCCTAGGAAGTTGTGAGTTTGTTTTTTAAATAAGAAATTTAAATTTAAGCAACTATTAATTATTCATGTCAACAGTACATGATGGGGTTCGAATAAATTACTCCCAAACTTCATTTTAACCTATAGCATCAATCAGACTATCAAAATTGCTACTGAGGGTCCCAAGACAGTAAGTCCCCAAATCCTAGAGGAGAAAATACTGAAATTGACAAAGAGCAGAACAAAAGAGTTTGAAGGTTGCATTAGCATGAATACAAGCCCTGGAATAATTAATGTAATTTTTATGAAGATGAATATTTATACTTCAGGTAACAGCTCTATAGGAATTTGAGGTTAGATAACCACTTTCCATATTTGTTCAACCTTCATTAAAGAATAAACAGCTATTTAAACGACTCTCATAAATTTAATTACTTTTGTCCTCAGATGTATTTGAACATTTTTCCTTTTGCTCTATAAAACAGCAAGTTAAATAAAGGACAGACATACGCCTCTGTCAGTTACAGGCCTACCCCAGAACTCTGAGGTCTTTTATACTGGCTAAAGCAGTTCACTCAAGGGGCATACACAGACACAGACAGGGGTCAGGGAACCAACAGTGCTAAATACTGAGCCAGAACAAGCAGATCCTAGGAGATCTCTCCTAGAGCCTTCTGAAAGTATTTAAAGTCTTTAGAGATGCAGAGAACACTAGTGTCCCAGTAGTTAGTATTAGTGTCCTTATGAAACCTGCTCAAAGGAATCTGCTTGTTCCTTTGGCAATGTCAACACATGCAGACAGTGTTTTCATAAGAAAGGGACCTGCTGCAGACACTAAGTCCACTGTTCCTTTGATGTTAGACTACCTAACCTCCAAAATCTGTGTATTTAATTTATTTTCTGTTCTTTTTTCTACTCTTTCTGTTTGTAGATTATCTAATCCAAAACACATTGTCAACAGACTATGTACGGCGGCTGTATATGAAAAGTGTAAAATATTCTTAGTGTGAAGAATCTAAGAACTGTATTTGCAGTCAATGTTATTATGCACGAATTTATTTGATATTCAGAGACCAAGTAACTACTAGGTGGAACTGTTATCTTGAAAATATATTAAAGGAATATTTTAGAAACTATATAGAAAGGCAATTTAAATGTTGGTAACAACGTTCCTCTTCTTTGGTAAGTTTTTTCTGTTCTCCTAAATTATAGATAATTAGTACTTTGGTTAAATTTATGGTATAAAGGATTACTAATGCTCCAACTTGGTATGGTCACAGATCTTACAGTGTTGGGTTTTTAGTCTAATACTGAGCTAATGTATTTCTCTTATAATTTAAATGCATTGGCTTTTGTACTAGAATACTATCTTCTGGCAACAGCTGTGCAGAAATAAGAAATAGAGAGCCAGATATACATATTGGTTTCTATAATATACTAACATTCTTAAAACTACAAAAAAATGTGTGAAAGATTAAAGAACCAAAGGAAATGTATTTCTGTTTTAATTAATTAATTTTTTTACACTCCATATTTTATCCTCACCCATCAGCCCACCGTGCCATCCACCTTCTGACTGTTCCACATCTCATACCTCCTGCCCACCCCAATGTGACACATAATTGTTCCTGTCTGAAAAAATTACAGGGATGGAAAGGGGGAGAAGCCTGAGAAATAGAAGGTCCAGCCACAGGCCCAAAGTGGGATCGAGCTTAAGGGGAGGTCCCAAGGCCTGCCTGAAACTATTACTGAAGTTATGGAACACTCACAAAAAGTGACCTAGCATGACTGCACTCTGGAAGACCCAACAAGCAGCTGAAAGAGTTAGATACAGATATTTGCATCCAACCAATGGACAGAAGCAACTGACCACTGTTGTTGAATTAAAGGAAGGTCAAAGAAACTGAGAAGGGCAATCCTATTAGGAGAATTAGCAGTCTCAATTAATCTGGACCCCTTAGATCTCTCAAACACTGGACTACCATACAGGCAGCACAAACCAGCTGATATGAGGCCCCCAACACACAAACAGTAGAGGACTCATGGGGCTGTGTTCATTCAGAGATGATACACGTAATCCTCAAGAGACTAGAGGCCCCAGAGAGTTTAGAGGTCAGGTGGGATGGGAGGTGGGGACATCCATGAGGAAATGTACTTCTGTCTTCTTTGGTTAACTCTCAAAAATAAGAGATAAAAAAGAAAATGGAAAAAAATCTCTATTTGTTTAAGAAAATGAATCTTAATTTCTAGGTTGGTTTCTCTTGCAGAGCAATTGGATTCTGAAGCCACACACCACACACCCAATATGATACAATGGTATCATTTTCTCTCACACACATTGCCATGGCTTAAGCAGAGAGAATACTTAACAGGAGACAACCTAGGGAAAGGTTGCTCTAGCTCAGTCATCAATAATTCATTTACTGAAATAGTAGTAGAATGACGAAATGCCAGGGGACTGTGAGACTGTTTCAGTTGTAGGGAGGCATTCTGTTTTAAGTCCACAGCAGTGCAAGCCACAATGAATTGAGGTAAATCAGGAGCAGAAGACAGGAGGTTCTAGTCTCTACTTATGATGTTATTTCTTTATCATCAATAACACAGATTCAACATATCACCATTTGGGCACTGAAAGAGTGGTGAGAAAAAGGAACTACATAGCTTTGTACTTCCTTCACTTCACACTAATCACAATCATGTAAGTCTAAGATATGGTTTGCACACATTTTGGGTTATATTCTATATGGATATCGAAAACCCTTGAGCCATTGGTTCCCTATCAATTCCATTCCCAATTCAGTCTACTCATAATCAATATAGATTTCATGACCACAGTTAGCCATGTAGTTTAGACAAATATTCATTTAAAAAATGAATGAATACAACCAAGTACTAGGAAATTCTAAATACATTACCAAACAAATTGGTCTGATCATACAAGGTGGTACTGCATAGCATATGCCTCAAGTTTCCTATTGAAACTCCTCTCCTTAATGATCCTATATCCAAGTAGTTTCTTCCCTTGCTTGGCAGCTTGCAGAGTATTTTCTGCTACCATTGAAACTATGCTTCAGGATGGAGGCTTTCAGGTTAGATCCAGCTACAATATCTGAGTACTGAGTCCCAAGAGTGTGGTGTGTTCACCAATAGCAGCTTAGAGGCAACCAAAGGTACATTGCTAGTTTATATTGTCTTGGGAATCACTTGGACTACCATGACCAACCATCCTAATGGATGTTTCTTATACCTGGGATTTTTCGTTAGTCTATAGTTATTATGGGGAGCACTGGTATAACTTCATATATATATATATATATATATATATATATATATATATATATATATATAATGAATACACATATATGTATTGTATACAATTTGGGGGTAATTATAGAATAATGATTCTAAAACAGCCATGGTATTATTTGTCCCTCGTTCCTCAACTTTTATATTGACCTTTCTCCCCCAACCCCTAGTGAATCTCCACCCCTGTTTTTACATTTTTCATGTTATATCACCTGCATACAACACTCATCAAAGCGCCTTCTCTTTAAAGCCAATGGAGACTATTACAGACAATCACAATTTGACACAATTCAGATGTAAACAAACCAAGGCAAACCAAGCCCCACCTGATGCACTTATATCCCATCCTCTGCATTTGTGGCTCAGGGAACAATAGGAAAGGGGGGTAGAAAGACTGAAAGAACCAGAATTCCAGGAAGTCCACTGGGAAACAGGCTCTCCTAGAAATGGTTGCAGAACAATAGTAGTATCAATGGACATGTTTACATGTTTACATGGATGTCCCGATCCCAGACAAACCAGTGCTTCTACAGGCAACCAGTGACTGCTGGGAGATGGAAAATTAGCCTTTTCAAGGATAATAACAATAATAATAAGATATCAACTTGAAAGTAGGTGGTTTGAAAAAGTTGAAAAGTAGGGCCCTGTGAAGTTTTATGCCCCAGTGTAGGGAAATGCCTGGGCTAGGAAGTGGGAGAGAGTGGGTTGGTCAGCAGGGGAGGGGGAGGGAACAGGGTTTTTTTTGTTTTTTGGTTTTTTATTTTATTTTATTTTTTTCTTCTTTTCAGAGGGGAAACTTGGAAAGGAGATATATGACATGTAAATAAAGAAAATATCTAATAAAAATGTTATAAAAAGAAAACTTATAGTTAAGAAATAAAAAAAGAAAATAGGTGGTTATATAGGAGGGGTTCAAGGAAGGTATCTTGGGGGCAGGGATGGAGAGAGAAAGGGGAGAAGAAAGTGGTGTAATTCTTTTTCAACTGAAAATGTTTTTAAAAGACTACAACTATTGGCCTATATCTTGAATAAAGCTGATATCCATCAATCAAACTCCCATTTCACTCAATGAAGTGAAGTGACCCCCTCTTTGAGTGGGCTGAATTGGGATATAGTGGGGTACTCTAGAAGGAACAATAATGCAGTGATTAATGAACAAAAGTCCTAGAGAATGGCCAAGTTTAAAAATAAGTCTCTGAATTCAACCCATTAGCAATCTACAGTATTTCCCTACTATTTCTAAGCATATAGGTTTAAAAGGATAGTCAAAGATGGGTGTATTGGCATAAGTCTTTAATCCCAGCACTCCGTATGGCAAAGGCAGATGGTTCTGAATCTACAGGCCAGCCTGGTCTACAGAGTGGGTTCCAAGACAGACAAGGCCATACAGAGAAACCCTGTCTCAAAGAGACAAAAAAGAAAAGTATGCAATTCACCAGTAAAACCAGTACTCAAACAGCTAGTTTTTTTACATACGGACATACTGGTCAGCATTGTTATAGAACACATACTTTTGATAATGGTCAACATCACCACTCCATTTCAAGGTAAAAAATTACCACAGGTAGATTTAGATGTAACTAGCTAAGGGATCAATTTTAGACATAATTAGCTATACGGCTCAACCCATTGGTCTTCCATTCTTACCCATAGGATACCTGTACATTCACATCCTAAAGGAGGACATTGGGCATTAACATGATATAGACATTCTATGTTTTCCCTTCCTCTTTTCTCTCTGCAAACACTTATGTGATAAATGCAGGGAATAGGGACATTACAGTCAGCTTTGCTCTAACACTTGTTTTGACAAACAGACTCTTCCAACATGATTGATACATTAGGGACTATGCTGAGCATATGTGGAATTGGCATTTACTTATGTGCAATTCTCTCCTAGAATTTCTAGATGAATTACACTAAACAAAACAAAATGCATCAGATAAATTGAACATGTAGGAGCACATAAACTCGCAGCTCCCATCATAGGACACAATGGTCCACACATGGTCACGCCGGTGGTTCTGCAGCTTCTGCCTGCTCTCAGGTGGCCTTTCTTTCATTTCTGAGTCACATGCACACTTTCCCTTCTGCTTGACCCTTTGTCTGTTTTGTACTTTTCCTTACTGTTCTGTTTTCTCCTCTTAGTTTTAGCAGTTATTGTTTTCTTGCATGTACAGTGTGAGTGGAAATGGGGATATTTGTGCTTGTAAGAGAAATACGTGCATCTCTGGTTCTGTCCAGGATAAAGAATCACCTTATTAGAGTTTTGATACATTCATCTCTTTAACACATATAAAACTAGGCTAGCACTTAATTACTCCCCTATCATGTGTGCAGCATGACATTTGTGAATGCTACAGATGTCGAGTCCGTCCTTTCTCTGTGTTTGGGATTCTGCCGAGTGCTGTTGGATTCTTGGGAATGCCTATGCTGCACATCAGCAGAACAGGGTGAGGAAAGGTACTAGCAGTATATTGTTTTTGTTTTAAAGACTATTTTTAGAGAAATGTTAAATTCAAAACAAACACAGAAGGACAACTATTTCTCATATCTCACCCCTAACATCACAGAAATACATCCTTAAATATTAAATGACTCATGTCATTGCACACTGTCTTGTACTTGGGCTAAAAAATTCAGTTCATGTTGAGTGAAACTCTTACTGCTTATGTGAAGTTCATGAAACATTATAATCTAGACAACAAAGACCTTTCTAGACCTGAAAAAAGTATATGAGCTATAACTGAGTCCCTTTCTCTTTCTGTTTAGAAGTTTTGGTAAACTCTATGTATATCAATTTATGCATTCCCCACAGACCCTATTTGTCACATCCACTTGGTTGTTGATATTAACACATGGCATATTCTATACCTTCTTCATTTAAACATCTTTGTAGATGAAGAAAGCAATAGAAAGATTGTCTGGGTCATCTGGTTTTTATCTGAGCTTTTTGACTTACTTAACCAAATGCTACCTAAGAAAATCTGCCCCAAAGAAAAACAGTGGATTGCAAATAGTACCCAATATGTGGCCAAAGCAGTCCTCTTTGCATTTCTGTGGCCCCAACTCAAACATGATAAGAAAAAGTCACATAAAATTTTCTAAATTTTAACAATTTTAACATTTTCTCAGGAGAACTTTGAAGTATGGGAAGGAAGAGATCCACTAATGTGGTTTAGTGACCAGGAATATCTGCTGATGGTCTTTGTAGGTAGGAAAAACCATTTCCACTTACCCACTGAAGAACGATAAAGATTCTGCTATCCAATGGATCTTCATTTTCATTTGTATTCACTAAAAACTCCCATACTAAGTGGGGAGAGATACTAGGTCTCTTCATTAGGAAGTGGGATAGGAAAGATAATGCAGTCCATGACTGGGAATAATGCTTTGAAAGTTCTCTTGTTCCCTGGTGTAAAACACAATCTGTGACTGTAACTTCAATGTCCAAACATATATGTTGGACTTAACAGTAAATGAAACTTTGAGAATTAATCTTGTTTTGTTTCCCTTAGCACACTTATCTCTAAAACATGTGTTATGGACTAATTATCTCAGGAGGCAACATCTTCCACTTCCATCTGTAAGATTTGGAAATTCTGAGCCATCCCTCAGGGCTCTGCCAGTAGCTACATTTCCTATATGACCAACTCCATTTTCTTATTTAGAAAGTTCAGTAAAAAAGATACCCACTTCTTCTGTTGTGACTTAAAGACCATTTGTTACCAAGAGTTTTGAAGAGAGTACTTCCCTTAACATAAGCAGAGAGCAGAGCTCCCGATCAGCCACATGCCAGCCCGCCTCTGAATCTTACTTGTTCTCATTGCTTGCATCATAACGAGGCATCGGGTCCAAGTCATTCCCATTCACATCGCAACTTGCCAGAGCATCCTATGACCGTGAAGAAAAGAGAGGAAACAGACTGTAGTTAGAGATAGCTCACAAGCTCATGCATTCTTAAATGCATTTCTGCAAGAGAGTAATTAGGTTAATGAATATACTCATGGTTCACTAGCATCAGACTCCCTAGGAAGAGACTGCTGGTTCAATAATAATCAATGGTATATTATTCCTTTAAGGTGAAATAGTCTATGTAGACCAAAGGACTTTTTCTTTCTTATCCAGAGTGACCCAGTTCCTGAGCTACTTATCTTGCAGAGATGCCCTAAATTCCACATTTTCTAAGCACTTTCCTAATATCTAGAATGTATTATATACATTCTAGATATTATATATATCTAGAATATATATATACATATATATATATATATGTTACATTCTACTTGATCTACATGCCCCTTACTTGATGTCCTGACCTTGCTGAAATCGTTATCATATTTTAGTGATTTTTTTTTTAGAAGAAAAACCAATTATTCTCACATAAGTGACAAGCCAGCTAAGACATTATATGTTTATTCTATCAGGTTTCCTGGGATCTGTATTACAGGACATTAGTCTTGTTTCAGGCATAATTTCTGTTCCATATAAGCCTTCAAGTTGGACTCCTGGTACTACCCTACAGCTCTGAGAACAGCCCAAATGACGAGCAAAGCTGTCCTAAGCGATGGTTTAAAATAAGAAAACAGAACCTCTAAAGGCAGAGTTGGATTTATTTGTTTGCTTTCAAAAATGGTTAGGAAAAAAGCTCCAGAATACTAAAGAGAACTCACAGGGTCACTTCTACAGTTTAATTTTTTATTCCTGCACTTCGCCCGTTTCAGAATAGTATTGATTCCCCTATGCTTCGTGATTGCTTCTATGCCTGATGTTAATAAAATCCAATATTATCTTTGCTTCCAGTCTTTACTAAATTCTTGTGTTTCTGAAAATACAGTTTAGTCTACAGAGTTTGAAATGTTTTGTAGAGTTAAGCACAATACATGATGCACATAACATTGTTAGGTTCTGTTTCCTGTACACAGGAGCTTCTCTTCGTGGCTGCCAGAACTGGAAGTACTTTGGAATGAGTGACTCAAAGACACCTTAACAGTTTTACTCAAAGGAAAGAGAGGCACCAAACAAACTATTCTATAGTCTATCTGGACATGAAATGAATCAGACAGAAGTTCAAGTCTTTCTTCTGAATAATAGAGAATGCTTTTCCTGGCCACCAAGTAAGAAGTGGGATAGCAGCTTCATCGATAACTGAACAGGTAATCCTACAGAATTTTCTTTCAGAATGAAAAACATAACAGAGGCAAAAGCTGCCATGATTAGGTAGACACAAATTTCACTTACTAAAGCCTAGTCTACAGCAGATAGAAGCATACACAGAGAGCCCTCCTGGCACGTGACAAGACAGATGTCCTTTCTACAACTGAGTTCTGTTCTCATATCTCACTCAGGATAACTGACTTCAATCTCCAGACATCTATATCTGAGGGGAGTGAGGGTTTATGTCCTATGTTGCAAAGAGGCATACTTTTATCTGAATGTGCTTGGCCACAGGGTGAGGTTAACCACTGACTTCCATTCAAAGCAGAGGTAAGCAAATCTTCAGCTTCCTCTCAAAGGAAGGGATGGATGGATATGTAGTACCAGGAGCAAACGAGAAGTGGGTCTCTTTGCAATGGATAGAGAACATTACAGAAAACCACAACCAATCAGAATGCAGAAATGTGCAGCCTGGTCTCATTGAGTACATCTACAGAATGACTCCTACACTTGGGTTCAGGGAACATTCAGGCAACACAGGAACAGAGGAGGCAGAAATATTGTAAGAACCAGAGGATCAGGGAGTTGATCAGGATTACTGTGAGACTGTGCCTCATAGTAATGTCAGAAGCTACACCTATAAACTCTCATCAATATAGCTGCCTAAGCAGGACCTGAACATGGACAATAGACATGCCAAAGTAGACTTGGTATGTCCACAGGCATTAACCTTACACAAAGAACTACAGGCTGTAAGGAATACCTACGGCCACAGAAATAGTCTTTCTTAGGGAAGAGCACATCAATTGCTTATCTGATACTAAATTCTCAGGACTGAAAGCATGCATACGAGTAATATTATACAGATTGAGCAGGCTGTTTTTGTAACTTTCGAAATATATGTATATACATATACATGTATGTATGTAACAACCATCAGTGAAAAGAGAGGCCATGATTTTCAAGAGAGCAGGGAAGGTTACATGGAAAGTTTGCAGAAGGAAAGGGAAAGTAATGTAATTCTATTATAATCTAAAAAATAGTTTTTAAAAAGTTGGGGTTTTTTTTGAAAAAAACAAGAAGACATAGGGAAGAAAAAGATGGCAGAATAACTGAAGAAAAGTTATCAATCTGCTCTTTTCCATAAAAGATAGTACACTGCCTGGCAGAATTATTGAGAAGAGTGGGTGTGGTTGGTAATAGACGGTGCTGGTGGCAGGGTTTCTAATACCTAATGGCTCTCCTTTTAAAGGCTGCCCCATCAAAGGCATGGGACTTGGAAAGAGAAATGTTATCTTGTGATCCCTGTGCTGTAAGAGCTCACCTTTTACAAGGAAGGGACAGTGCACAGAGCCTGCCATATCTCCCACCACATCTGCCAGCAGCTCTCCCACTCCTGGACCATCCCAACAGGAGTGTCCTACTTCCAAGGAGGGGGGTGGGGTGGGACTGGCGACTACAGCAAACACTCACATAGTTTTGCATTAGATCAGGGTGGGTTCTTTCGATGCCGTCATCCAGGATAGTCACCACGATGTTCTTCCCCGTGTAGCCTCTCTTCCAGGCTCCCTCAATATTCATGTCTGACTGGCAAGGATGGGTGTTGTCGCTGCAGTGCTAAAGAACAAAAGAGGCATTGTAGATTACTGAATGGTAGTGAGTAGATAGGAAAATTATCCACTTGTGAAGACAGTATTGAATAAAGAGCAATTCAGTCTGCTGGCTGATAGAAGAGAAACACTGATCCCCAGAGTGGTAACAAAGAGGGTACAAAAAGAGGTATATAGGAAAGGAGGATAAACATGAACTGGTCAGTACTGGGCACCAGTATGAGTACCATAGATAGGCTTTAAAAATCTAGCATGTAAACAGATTAAGTGATAATTTATTGTCACCATGAACTAACAGACTACAAGCAACCACTGCTGCATTTCACTATCTACCACCAATGGGTAACTGAAGAATATATACTCTCTCATGCCTTGGTCAGGCACCTAGGAGCCAATCCAGCTACAACTGGGACTCACTTGAGCCCCACTTGTACA
>JADRCD010160572.1:5001-17489 GCA_019843815.1 Montemys delectorum
TCCTCCTCCTCCTCCTCCTCGTCATCATCATCATCATCATCATCATCATTGTTTTTCCACCACTGAGCTACATCTATTAGCCGTTTAAAAACATGTTTCAGGGCTGGCAAGATGGCTCAGCGGGTAAGAGCACTGACTGCTCTTCCGAAGGTCCTGAGTTCAAATCCCAGCAACCACATGGTGGCTCACAACCACCCGCAACGAGATCTGACGCCCTCTTCTGGTGCGTCTGAAGACAGCTACAGTGTACTTATGTATCATAATAAATTAGTCCTTGCTCCGGAGCACCGGAGTGAGCGGGGTCTACTGGATAGAGCAGAGGTCCTAAAAATTCAGTTCCCAACAACCATATGAAGGCTCACAACCATCTGTACGGCTACAGTGTACTCACATACATAAAATAAAAATAAATCTTTAAAAAAAATGTTTCAAGTTACATTTTATTTTGTGTACCTGTCTGTATACACTTGCAAGCACCATGATAGACATCAGAGAACAACTTATGGACATTGGTTCTCACTCTATGCCATGTGGGTCCTGTGGAGTGAACTCAGCTCATTGGACTTGGCGGCAAGCACCTTTGCCTGCTGAGTCACCCCACAGTCCACCCACCTCCTCCCAGTATTAGTTCTTTCTCTAGGCTATTGACTGTGCTTGAGAATGAACCCACTGGCACACATAGCCAAAATGAAACACCAAACAAATGAAAACAACTTAAGAGAGATAAGAGGAAGTAACTAAACTGCATGGCGGACATTTTTAGGTCCAGCACTCAGGAGGCAGAGGGCAGAGGGCAGAGGGGAGAGGGCAGAGGGCAGAGGGCAGAGGCAGAGGGCAGAGGCAGAGGCAGATCTCTAAGTCAGAAGCCAGCCTGGTCTACAGAGTAAGTCCTCAGACAAGCCAGGGCTACTGTTGAAACTCTGTTAAAAAACCAAACCAAAACAAAACAAAAAAACAAAAACAAAAAAAAAAAAGAGAGAGAAGGAGGGAGGAGGGGTGAGGGTAGGAGGGAGCAGAGAAACAAACTAGATTGTAAACAAAATACATCAATTAAGAAGTTTTTTTTGGAGCCAGGCGGTGGTGGTACACACCTTTAATCCCAGCACTTGGGAGGCAGAGGCAGGCTGATTTCTGAGTTCGAGGCTAGCCTGGTCTACAGAATCAGCGCCAGGATAGCCAGGGCTATACAGAGAAACCCTGCCTCGAAAAAAAAAAAAAGTTGTTTTGGAAGGCTGGACTAATGGCATTGACTGCTCTTCCAAAGGTCCTGAGTTCAATTCCCAGTAATGACATGGTGGCTCACAACAATCTGTCATGGGATCTGATGCCCTCTTCTGGTGTGTCTGAAGACATCGATTATATAATCACATACATAAAATAAATAAATGAATCTTAAAAAAAAAAAAGGTAGTTTTGGAAATAAAGAGTCTTACAAGGTAGTCTGGGAACTCACTGTGTAGATCAGGCTAGCCTCAAACTCACAGAGATCAAGCCGGGCGGTGGTGGCGCATGCCTTTAATCCCAGCACTTGGCAGGCAGAGGCAGGCGGATTTCTGAGTTCGAGGCCAGTCTACAGAGTGAGTGCCAGGACAGCCAGAGCTATACAGAGAAACCCTGTCTCGAAACAAACATACAAACAAACAAACAAACAAAAAACAACTCACAGAGATCAGCTTGCAGCTCTAGGACTAAAGGTGTGAACTATTATGCCCAGGCCCAAATTTAAGTATTTTTAAAAATAGTAATTTTAGGCAAAAAAACAAAAACAAAACAAAACAAAACAAAAAAACAAAAAGCAAACTTGATTTTTCAAAATACTTTTTCTTCCAACCATAAAAAACTCTCTCTTAAACATGGTGTTTGGTAAAATTAGGATCTAACATTCCAGTTGAGTATCTAGAATTCTACATGATGAAGACAGTGTGGAGCAGAGCTGAACCAGGTTAGGGGTGAGCAACAGGGGCCACCAAGGTTCCTGCTGATGTCACAGGAACCTTCTCAGGTGGGGACTTAAAGGGAGAGTCATCACCAAGCCCAGCAGGTGAAATTCAGAGAGGGCTGGTAGAAGGGAGGAGAGGTACAGTGACCTCCGGCTCGAAAAGGCAGAAGGTAATCTCAACAACAGGACAACATTTAGTAGAAACACTAACAAAATGGGATTAAAAAAAAAAAAATAGACCCTCAACCCCCCCCCCCCAGTCAAGTCCTCTGAGTTTTCTTTAAAGATTTATTTTTATGCTTGTGTATGTGCACATCTCTGTGTGTGGGTGCTGTGAGAGGCCAGAAGGACACATCAGATTCTCTGGAGCTGAAGTTACAGGGGCGGATTATGAGCTAGGAACGGAAGTCATGTCCTCTAGAAGAAGAGGATGTGCTTTCAACCCCTGAGCACTCGAGGCCCCTGAGGTCTCTCCAGCCCCTAAGAGGGCTGAAGTGCAAATAAGGTCTAGGACAAGTAAGCTATTAAATTAATGGGTTGTGAGTGGCGTGATAAAGGGAGTAGTCTGGCCTCGGGGCTGACAGAACACGATAAGTCCCCAGTGGACCCTGAAGCACTACAGAGCAACTGTGGAAGAAATGACTGAAGAGCCCCACACCAGATACCTCACACTCCAACATACTACACACCTGCTGAGCTACTGGGGTGCACTTCCCTATCCTGGCTGGCGGAAGTGCTGAAGGTTTCCCCACCCCCACCCCCGTGTCCCTCGTTCTCTGCAACATGAGGATAGCTGATTTCACAGATTATGGTTTTATAGATGAATTGTGAATATCAACGAACTACTCCAACACTGAACACATATGGTTCACATCAACGCCTAAAGTCTAACGCAGGAGCCTGCAAAAGCTCACACTCACTCGTGGCTGGCTTTCAGGCAAGTCTTCAGAAGGAGGGAGTCCATTTTCTTCTTTCTTGGTTGTCCAGCCTCCTGACATCACAAGGAGGCCCGGGGCATGCTGCCATCTGCAGGCCAGACATAGAAACACTTAAGACTGACCCAGAGCACTCAGCTGAAGCCACCCACCAAAGCAAATTCTTCTTGCCCTTCCTTCCTCCCTGCCCTTTTTATTCTATTCTATTTTTTTAATTTTTATTTTGAGGCAGACCTGTGTAGCCCTGGTTGGCTTGGAACTTGCTTTGTTGGCCAGGCTGGCCTCAAACCCACAGAGATCTGGATGTCTCTGCCTCCTGAGATTAAAAGGCATGAGCTACCAGACCTAGCTGCTGTTTAAATTTTATTTTTTAGACCTTGATATGCGATCAAAGCTGGCCTGAAACCTGTGCCCCCCCCCCCCCCCGCCTCATCCTACTAAGTGCTGGGACTGGCGGTAAGTGCTGCCACACCTGGTAAGTATAAACATTAAAAAAATATTACATGTATGTTGTATTCATCGACTAATCTGTGCGTGCATGCACACAAGACAAATTCCTTCTCTCAGGGCTTCCACTCTACTACTAGGGGAAGATATAGGAAAGATGAAAATGCTGAGGAGCTGCACAGTGGCTCTGTGGGTAAGTACCTTTCTTGTGAGCAAGCAAGCAAGCAAGCAAGCATGCATCAAGAACTCATGTACAGCCAGGTGCAGTAGTAGTGCATGCACCTATACTCCAAACACCCTTTATGGAGAAGTAGGAGGTGGAGACACTTAGGCAGGAGTGCACAGCACAAGAGGCAAACAACACAGACCCTGCTTCCAGCAAAGTGAACGTTGACGACCATTGGCTGCGTTTGTCCTCTGATCGTCACACCTTCACCGTGCCTGTATATGCATGTGCGCGCACACACACACACACACACACACACACACACAAACATGCCCCTTACATACACATACACACACACACAGAGACACATAGGCTAAGCAAAAGCAAAGTATAGAAGGTAGAAAACAAGGTTAACAGACAAATATCCACTCAGGTTTATCCCTTCGTCTTTAAGAGCTCTCTCACCATGTCAAGTTTTGCTTGCAATTGCACGTCAGGCACCTTGCTAGGGATACAATCATGGGCAAGATTTAGACATAGAATCTTTACATAGGAGAACATGTAATTAATCAAGTAACTGTGGTTCCTGCCGCCTATAGTATTACCACAGGAATATCTAATTATCATCCAATTATCATCTAATTATCATCTAAGTGAATCCACAGCCGTGGAGTGAGAGCATTCTGGGGTGGGGATGGAGGACCCTGCAGTGTGAAGCAGCAGCCCTTAGGAAGCATGCTTTGTGTACAAGTTAGGTCACAGACAGGAAGCAGTGCGGAGGCGGGGTGAGGCTAAGAAGGGGTGTGGCCAGCCTTTCCGTGCTCTTGATGCCAAACAGCCGTATCCTCTGTGAACCACAGCAACTCTCAGGGTCCTGGGCAGAGAAGTAATGGGTTCAGATGTGTGTTTTCAAAAGATTACGCTAGGTGGAGAGTTGAAAGGCAGTCATCTCTCCAAAGATGTGGCTATCTGCTCCTGCACACAGACAAGGGAGTGCTGCAGATCTAAGTGAGGGTCTTGAGAAGGAGCGTGCTAATCACATTCAGGTGAGCGGATTAATCACAGTTCCTCTGTAGAGCTTCCCAAAAGAATGCAATGCTGCCAGACTCTCCATTTTAGGGCTTCTGATTTTCAGAACCCTTAAATAAAAATAATGTTTATTTTAAGCCACTAAGTTGTGGTGTGTGTGTGTGTGCATGTGTGTGTGACAATGAGCAGACGACTGAGGACAACTTGTGGGATTCGCTTCTCTCTGTTACGTGGGATCGAACTCAGGTCCTAAGACTTGGATGACGGCAGTGGGAGATCATGAGGCTGTGTGTTAGAGAGCCGTCTTACGTGTGGTGAAAAGCTAGATCTATACCCTGAAAAGACTGGGAGATGATTAGGGAGACTACTTCCCTGCAGTGTGCCCCCTGCCCCAGCCCCTTGCAGCATGCAGGGTCGCAGGAGCCTAACTGGATTCGAAGAGCATAAAAAGACCTAGGCCTGCCTGCAGATGGCAAATCTGGCAGACTGAGGGCAGGGGAAAGTTAACTCCGTGGGCGGGGGGCGGGGGGGAGAGAAAGAGAGAGAGAGAGAGAGAGAGAGAGAGAGAGAGAGAGAGAGGCAGAAAGAGTGTTAATATATATAAATGGCTTGTTTACATTTCTGTGTATGCCAGATGCAGGTGGAGGCCGGAAAACAAAACACCAGAACCCGTGGAACTGGGGTTACAGAACCGTGAGCCACTGTGTGGGTACTACGAATTGAGCCTGGGTCCTTTGAAGAACAGCCAGTGTTCTTAACCACTGAACCATCCCTCAAACTCAAACAAGCTTTTCTTGTTATTTGTTTTTGAAGTTCATATGTATGGGTGTTTGCCTACATGTAGGTCTGTAGAGCATATGGTTACAGTGCCCATGGAAGCCAAAGGAGGCCACTGATCCCCTGGAACTAGAGCTACAGACAGCTGTTTGCCACCATGTAGAGGCTGGAAATTGAACCTGGGACCTCTGGAAGAGCAACCGTTGTCCTTAACTCCTGAGCCGTATCTCCAGCCCATTAGTTCTTGAAACAAGGCCTCATGATTCTCAAGCTGGCTTCAACTCAAGTAACCAAGGATGACCTTGAACTTCTGAACTTCCTGCTTCTACCTCCCAAGCTTGGGGATGAGAGGGGTTTGCTACCACACTTTTTTTTTTTTTTTTTTTTAAAGATTTTTCTGTATCTCTGTATGTGCCTGTTCATGTGATTGGGTGCATGCAGAGGCCAAAAGAGAGTAAAAGGGGTCGGTCCCCTTTTATCACTTTCTGTCTATTGCTTTGAGGCAGGGTATCTGCCTGAACCTGGGGCTGCTCCAGTCCCCTCAAAGCTAAGTTTCAAGTAGGTATGGGACACCTAGTATGCAGTGTGGGTGCTGGGATTTAAGCTTCAATGCTCATAACTGCATAGCGCGTACTCTTAATGACTGAGCCATGGCTCCAACACCCCTCCCCCAACCCCTGGGGTTTGTGCAGTGGAGGGGATGGAACACTGGAGTTCTTGTGCAGGCTGGGTAAGCATTCTGCCAACTGAGCTACATCCCTGGTCCTCAGCAGCTCAGTTTCAATCTTCATGTTCCTCTAGCCAGTGTCTGATTCTGGGGCAGGGTTATTATAGGAACCTTCAGTTACCAGGAAGTTTACACAGAGCGATAGAGCATTTGGTTTAACTGAGCTAAAATAAACTCTGTAAACCATGAGGAAGTGACTTCAGCATCTGCAAATATTCCAGAAGGTCTTTGTGCCAGGAAAGGTCAACTGAGGCTCAGAAGAGCAGGGACTCCAAAGTCTACTTTGGAGAAGTGTGTGAGTCTCTGGGAAGCATCATTCTGCAGATACACTTACTTCACTGTGCATTTTCAGAGAGCCAGGGAAAACTCTTAAACAAACATGTCTGAGCTCTCCCGGTCCACTTCAGTGTACAGTTGCATGAATGGGTTACAGATGAATGCAATGGTTAAAATCTCTAAAGCAGAAAAAAAATTAAATGTGGATTTTAAAACAAAGCAAGAAAAATTTAATAACCTGGGAAGCTTCCAGATGATTCTTCTGGGCAGATATTATCTGTAGGAATGTTGGAGAAACTTGGGAAAGAATAGTAAAAACATGCTCAGAAGGGGGGGGGGGAGGGGGAGAGCCAAACAACTCAGTTCAGTAAAAAATACTGCCGCCAAGCCTGTTGACTTGAGTGCAGCTTCCGGGATCCACGTGGCTGAAGGAGAGAAACTGGCTTCCCCATGTCATACTTTTATCTTCACACATATGTGCACACACAAACATCTGACAATTAAAACATGTTAAAAGGTTTCATGTTTAAAAGAAAGGAATAGATTTCTTATTAATTTTTGCCACTGACAGGAGAACATGTTTTGAGAACTGAATGACAGGAACTGGAGAGACGGCTCAAGGGTTAGGAGTGTGGCTTACGTGAGAGAGGAATGATGGCCCTTGTAAAATTGGATACTTCCCAATCTCTAATCAAAAAATGGTCAGGAAAGCCAGCCATGGTGGTACTTTCCTGTAGTCCTAGCTGCTGGAGCCCACAGACTAAGACAGAAGGCTGAGAGGACAGACTGAGTAAGGCCCTATTTTATTAAAGAAAAACAAAAGCACAAGGGGCCAGAGAGAAGGCTCAGTGTTAGATCACTTGTTGCTCTTGATGGTGACAGAAGTTCCGTTCCCAGCACCAAATCAGTTGGCCCACAAAGACCCAACCATCTCTTATAGTCTCCAAAGGCATTCATGGGTACGTAAGCATTCATATGTTCATATATGTGTACATACATGTACAAATATACACATCAGTAAAAATAAATCCTTTTTTTTAGAAAAAAAAAATGCTGCTGCGCAGTGGTGGCGCACATCTTTAATCCCAGCACTTGGGAAGCAGAGGCAGGCAGATTTCTGAGTTCGAGGCCAGCCTGGTCTACAGAGTGAGTTCCAGGGCAGCCAGGGCTATACAGAGAAACCCTGTCTCGGAAAACAAACAAACAAACAAACAAAAAAAAACAACAAAAAAAACCCAACAACAAAAGAAGAAAGAATGGAAGAAAATGAAGACAGGTCATATCTGAAACCCTAGCTCTAAAGAGGTAGAAACAGAGGATCATGAATTCAAGAACATCCTTAGCTACACCTGGAGTTAAAGGCCAGCCTGGGCTACATGAGACTCAGTCTCAAAAAAAAAAAAACAAAAAAAACAAAAACAAAAACAAAAAAACAAAAACAAAACTGGGGGTGGGAAGGGAATAACTCACAATAAATATATGTCAAGGTAACAGAATTAAGACCACATCTACACTGAACCAAATAAATACAGACCAGTTAGATCCTACTACTCAAAGACCAAGGCTTTCAACATAATTTTCATGGTTAGAAACTAGATAAATTAGGGCATTCCATTTAAATAGAGGTGTGTGTGTGTGTGTGTGTGTGTGTGTGTGTGTGTGTGTGTGGCCTATGACTTACATAATTTGGAAAGTTGTAGAAATATGTTTATAAGAGATAGGAAATAGTCCAGAAAAAGAGCCAACACTGTGATCTCGTTTGTCTACAGAAAGTGCTTCACAGGAGCCGGGGTGAACTTTCCTGTCTCACAAACATACACTGTGTAAATCTATTACAAAATTCATGGAACCAACAAAACATAGAGAAACGAATACTAAGTATAAAACCTGAATCAGTGTGATAGAAGCTAGGGAGGGCAAAGCTGACTGATGGAGAATAACCAAGGCAAGAATTCCATTTTCAACGAGGCTTACAGGCCAGGGATGGTGATGTCCACCTTTAATCCCAGCATTTACTCCCAAGTGCTGGACCACAGGCAGGCAGATTTCTGTTGAGTTCGAGGCCAGCCTGATCTACAGAGTGAGTTTTAGGACAGCTAGAGCTATATAGTGAGATTCTGTTTCAGAAAACTAAAAACAAAGCAAAACCCCAATAAATAAATAAAAGAGGTTTAGCGGGGCAGAGAGAAGGCTCATCAGGCAAGGGTACTTGCCATCAAGCTGATGACATAGGTTCAACCCCAGATCTCATGACAGAAAGAGTATCAACTGTTAAGTTTTTCTCTTGCCTTCATGTGTGTGCCAAGTCATGCACATGCCCCCAGATACACATACAAAATTAACTTAAAAATAAAGGATCTAAACAGAAAAGGATGACATGGAAAATACCACTGACATTTTTAAAGTTATCAGATTGTCACCTAAATGATCGATGGCTCATCAATTAAAAGCACACTGCTCCATGGCCAATCTTGGTTGTTAACTTAACCAAATCTGGAATCAACTACAACCCAAGCAGCTAGGCACACCTGTGAGGATTCCGATTGTCTTATTTGAGGTGGGAAGATTCACCCTGAACCTTCACCACATCTTCTGGTGAAAGCCCACATAAAAGGACAGGAAGAAGGGAGTCCTGCTTTCTGCCTGCTGGCCTCCACTTTCCCTGGACAGCACATCATCGGTTTTGTTACTGAGGCATTCCTTCGCTGCTGTCAGAATCCACTTCTTCAGGATTCCAACACAGACTGAAGACTAGCAGCCCTCTAGGCATCCTCTGAGATTTCACTACTAGCCTGGGATAGCAAAGACATCCAGTCTCATGGCCTGAACAGCTACTGGATTCTTGGCCCTGCACTCGGGAGGCAGCCATTGCTGGGTTACCTGGACCATAAGCTGTAAGCCACTTCAGTAACTCTCCTTTTAACACAGACATTAACTTATATGATTTTAAAATCTCCTTCCCATATGTTTAGGCCCATAAAAGCATTCTATCAACTACCGATGAACAGATTGCGATCCTAGACGGGCTGTGTCTGAATACAGAAAATAGGAAACGCTGCTCAATTTAATGTTGTTACCAATTGGCAGGGAGAGGTGATCACAAGATTACCTTACCAAATACAGAATAAGCATTTGATAAAATTCTATCCACAACCAAAACCAAAACCAAAAGTGTTTGGAGACAGAATTAGGAGGGCCTCTTTGCCCCACCCCCACCACCCAGCAGTCTAAGTCCAGATGGCATAGTCACTGTGATGCACTTGGCTCATTTTTATTAGAAAGCAATACTGGGGGGTTTATTTATCTTCCATAGTTGCTGCTTCAGTTTGGCTCAGAGGGAAAAGAAAGGAGCCCTAGAGAAAAGGAATAGCTTGTGAAAGCAAGCCATAAAACGAGAGACAAAAACCTCATTTTTCTGGCATATTAAGCAGAATGTGCTAGAAGCAGTGCCTCCCACACCATCCTAGGATGAGGGGCAGGGAAGATCCAGAGTTTTGTAAACTTAGGACATCTGGCAATCTTTCTCAAATTCAGACCCTGCTTCTAAAGTTCAGTTCAAGTTTTGTTTCAGCTGTGGACCTAGGATCAGATCCCTGAGATTCAGTAGAACTAACATTTCTGGAGGCACAAGTTGAGTTCAAGGGCGTTTTTGCTAACCACATACCAGCCAGGCAGAAAGCTCTCACTCAAATGTAAGAAGGTATTTGAAGACTTAGTCATTCTGCTTTTAGCTCTTGTCACGTGTGCCATGTGTTTCATCTCCACTTTACAACAGTCTCCACTAAGTAGCCCTGGCTGAGACCTGGAACCCCCCTGCCCCTGCCCCTGCCCCTGCCCCTGCCCCTGCCCCTGCCCCTACCCCTGCCCCTGCCTCTGCCTACAGAGTGCAGGGGTTGTAGATGTTCTCTATTGAACCACATCTGTATAGTTTTTCTTGCCAGGGAAGGTGGATGCTCTGAGGGCAGGGGCTGTCTACAGAGTTTGGAATGGAGTCCAGTGTTCACACCTAAGTGTGTATACATCACTAAAGGCAAGACAAGACAGCCACCATATTTCACTCTTCTGTAGGAGGCAGGAGATTGATCTGAGGTCTGGGAAGGGCCCTGTCCATCTTTGCTGGCATGGGCTATGGCCCCTTCATAATGAACCTCGGACTTCATGTAGGGGAAGGACACTGGAAGAGGGGTTGATTCTGGCCTAGTCTTAATGCCCAGGATCATGGAAGGCGAGCTGCGTTTGCTGGGTCTTGTAACACTCAGAATGTAGGACAGGTGCACAAACCTTGGCTAAGGCTGACAGGTAAGGCTGGAGGGCAGGTTATGAGTTCCTTGTGAGCTCAAGTGGGGCAGTGGGTTCTGCATTCCGATGCATCCTCCCATGAGGAGTTTTACAGAGAGAGTGTGTGTGGAGGGGAGCTGCAGAAGGTAACATGGGTTCAGATGGATTTTTACAGAAATGGGGAGAGGAAATGGGGGAAGAGGGTGGGAAAGGGACAGAGGTAGGTGTGGTGGTGGTGGTGGTGGTGGTGGTGGTGGTGGTGGTGGTGGTGGTGTGTGTATGTGTGTGTGTGCGCGCGCTATAAAAACAAAACGTGGTTCTCAGGTAGCGAACGCACCACTGGACCTGGTACTGCAATATTCCCAGCGCGCTGGTCCCAGGCTTCCCAGATCCTCCAGCCTGGCCTTGTGGTTCTGAGCCACTGAGACCCCAGCCATGCCACGCTTAAGGCCCTCCTGGACCCGCGTGGATCTGGAGCTTGGCACCAGCACCGCAAGGAGGAGCCCGCGAGCGGCCGGAGCTGCGCTTACCTCTCCAGTGGGCCCGGGGTCCTGGCGGCCGCGCTCCTCTCCCCTCACCTCCGACCCCATCACCCGTCGTGGCCGTCGTGGCTGCCGCTTTGTTTCTCTTCAGAGAAGCTATAAAAAGCGAAAGCGAAAACAAGGCGAGGCGGGACTGGCTCGAGCACACCCTGAGCGAAAGCGACCCACGGGCGGGTGCTGTGGGCTGGCGGGGCAGTGCGCGCGCACGAGCCCGCGTTCATAGCGCAGGACCAGCGGTGCTGCTGCGAAGCCCCGGGAACACCGGTCCACGCAGGAGCCAAGGTCATCCGGCTGACTACCGGTGACTCAAGTGTCCCTGCTCTGGGCTGGACTTGACCAGTGGCAGCGGTTTGGACTGGGTGACTGGCACTGAGTCAGTTTAACCCTAATCCTTGGTGGCTGAGACCTAAACCTTGAGGTACCAGTGGTTCTCAACCAACCTAATGCTGCGACTCTTTAATACAGTTCATGTTGTGGTGTCCTCCAACCATAAGATTTTGTTGCTACTTCATAACTAATTTTGCTACTGTTACAAATCATAATGTAAATATTTGAGGAAACTGAGGGTTGCCAAGGGGGCGGTCCATAGGTTGAGGACCACTGTAAAGAGTTACCTGTGTAACAATTTAAAAGTGTTTTAAAGTTTCTTGTTGCTATAGATAATGGCTAATAACTATAGTCTTCCTGTAGTAGACTAGGTATGTAGTAACTAAACGTGCAGTAAGACATGTAATAAATCAGCGAGGGGATGGGAAGATGATTTAGTCAGTAAAGTGCTTGAGAAGCAGAGCTGAGTCCAAAGCTGCACAACAAGCTAGACAAGCACTGTACCTGTATTCTCAGCATCAGGGAGGCAGATACAGGAGAGTTTCTGGGGTATATGGCCAGGCAAACTACATGAATCTATAGAGTCCAGGGCTGGCAAAAGATTTCAGCAGGACAAGACACCTGTCACCGAGCCTTAGGATCTGAGTTTAATCTCTAGGTTCCACATGGTGGAAGAAGAGAACCAGCTGCTACAAGTTGACATCCCAAGTGCCGGGATTAAAGGAGTGCACCACCACTGCCAGGTGACAAGACAGTTTTAGGTGTGGACTTCACACAGAACACTAGGGACACATTGTAGGATGGCTCCTAACACCGAACCCCACAATCAGCTGCTGTAGTTAGATATTTTTGAAATATATTTTTGCCAAGGCAGACCTGCCACAAAGTTTGCCCAGATGATTGAAGCTCTGTCCAGCACTGGCCCAGAATACCTGTTTCTAACACTTGCTGTTGGGAAACACCACCATGACAAATACATTTAGCCCTCTCTCTCTCTCTCTCTCTCTCTCTCTCTCTCTCTCTCTCTCTCTCTCTCTCTCTCTCT
>JADRCD010160574.1:0-15279 GCA_019843815.1 Montemys delectorum
GAGAGAGAGAGAGAGAGAGAGAGTCAGAGAGACAGAGAGACAGAGAGACAGACAGAGAGAGAGACAGACAGAGAGAGAGACAGAGACAATCGATTTCTTTCTCTCTGCACTCCCTAACCTCTCCAGGTCTGCCTTTAAAAGCAGGACAATTCTGCATTACTGCAGAAAAAACCCCGCCAGCGTCCCTAGTGCGCGCACAGAGCCAGAGTTTTCTTTTGGCCGAGAGGGGGAGCCCCGCGATCCTAGCCCCAGCAACTGGGAGTCCCGACCCAGCCCCTGCCGTCGCCGCCACCAGTTCGGGCTTCAGCGGATTAGAAGGAGGGAGAGGATCAGAGCCCTAGGGTCTGGAGCCCAGTGCCTTTCGAACCTGCACAAAGTTTCCCGGTGGGATACGAACAAGCGATCAGGCGACCGTGGGCCACGGTTCCCGGAGCTCCTGTGCCTGTCCCAGCCCAGCGACCGCATCCCTCTACAAGCCAGGGTAGGAAGCGGGACCGTCCCCGGCCCGGCCAGCTACAGCCAGGTGGCGCGGAACTAAGAACAGACCCCGAAAGGAAAGCGCGGTTAGCGGGAGGGTGAGGAGGGCGCCGGGCTGCGGCCGCCCGTAGGTTGCGCAGATCCGGACCCCGAGGGCACAGGGAGTCGGCGGGCACTGAAGGAGGCTGGGACCTGTTGCTGCAGGCGTGGGCAGTGAGGGAGGAAGATGGGGCCACACAGGGACACCAGCCCTGCGCCTTCCCGCCGCATCCTCCCCTCGACCCAAGGAGGAACTTCACCTGGGTGCGGCGGGGGCTCGCAGGCGCCGGGAGCGAGCGGATGGGGGACACTGAACCATCCCGCTGCGGGTGCGTGGAACAGAGGCTGCCCAGCAAGAGGAGGCATCGCTGGGTCAACGAGGCGACCCGAGAGCCAACTTCCTCCAGCTTGGTCTCGCTTTGTTTGGGTCGCTGTAAAAAATGTGGGCAGCGGGCGGGAGTGGCGGCAAGGAGCTTGTGACTGGGCCGCAGATACTTTAAAGCCCTACATGGGTAGGGCCCCCACTCTCGGGCTGTGTCCGTGCCCCGGCCCTTTGCCAAGGCGGGTCAGATCCCCGCTTCTGCGGGCGTTACGTTAGTGGGACTCGGCTTGGCAAGCCTGCTTGCTCTGGTTCACCTCCCGGTGGTGGCGGAGAAGACAGCCCAGCTGGCTCTCTATCCTGGGGCTGCTGGGCTGATTTCCCTGTTTGCAGGAGGGAACTCTGGGCAGTCTAGTTTTCTTGGAATGTGTTTACAATGTAGAATGGGACTTGAACAGGAAGCTGGACGCTGCAGCTAGAAATAGCGTGCCAAGGTAGAGTGAGGAAGACAGAGCTGCTGTTGGGGAAACTCTCAAGTGTGGGCTGACAGTCAAGGGACCCCCCCCCCCCCCACACACACACACACACCTCCCGTGTTAGTTTTTCTTGATGGAGCTTGTCTTTGTTTGTAAATAGACATTTACATGAGTTATTTCAGTCTGTTAGTTTGACAGCATAATATCAATTAGGAAGATTTAATAACTTTGTATTGTGCCTGCTTTTAAAAATGCTGCACCAACATTTAAGAATGAAAACTTCCTAGACTATTTCAGTTCTAGCTATTCTATTCGTTCTAGGACTTGCAGAGGACAGGATGCCGATGATTTTATGTAGTCCATATGGCTGAACAGGTCGTAAAAGAGCACGAATTAGAAAACCCAGTAAATGATGAGAGGTGCGAAGTCCTAAAAGGAATTGGATTTGTTTCAGATTTGCAACTTGCCTGCTTGCTCTGCCAGCCTTTCCCTTCTTCTTCCTCAGAAACAAATAGCTAGAAGTTTCTAGAAAACCCATCGATTGGGAGAGTTCAGACGCTGGTGTCTGCAAGCTTTTCTACAGACAACCGTGAGGCCTAAGGTACCGCTCCATTGCATAAAAAACTCTCTCCTTGAGCTGTCCAGGAGCATTTTCCAAGTTTTTAAGACTGACAAGAAAAGAATAGAAGAATCTGGCAGGCAGCCAAACTAGACTGAACTCAGTAGCCAGGCTTGAAAGAGACTGGGGAAGTTGCAGGGCATAATTTGAATGGCTTGGTGGTGGTACTGGGGCTTAAATAGGGGGTTTCTTTTGAACCGAAAACTTTAAATGACTAAGAGTCTTTTTGGAAAAAAAAATAAAAACAAAAACAATTGACTAAGCATAGAATGCAGTTGAGTATCAAGGAGAGTTAAGAAGGCCTAGAGGGAAGTGGGACCCTTCACATCCTTGCTCTGAAATAGCAACACTTTGCATGGGCTTCCACTGTTACTGGGTCTCCTCCAGATGCACTCTGTTAGCCACAACTTCAGTCCCCTTGGCCTTGACCTTTCTTCTTTGTTTTCATGGCCAGTAAGAACAAAAGACCAGCGCTGAGCAGATGGTTTTCCACCTAAATTGATTGATTCAATTATTTTCAGATAGCTTGGATTTGGGATCATAGAAATAAAGGAAGAACTTCATCTAGAATTTCTTTCTTGTATTACAGAAGTGACCCCATAATAAATGAATCTTCCTCTTTTACCTGAAGAAGGATGAATCAGGGTACAAACTTACTGCTTCTTTCTCAATTCCAGGCAAGCCAGGCACTCTCAGCCTTATCTGCAATTCAGACCCTTTTCTCTATTATCTTTGCATTATCTTTGCTTCTGTTTCCTCTGTCCCTCATTTTGTTCCTTAGCGAGGTGGATGAGGTGGGCATGGGAGGTAAATGGTAAAAAACAAATGTTCGTATTCCTTCTGAATGTTGGAGTTTGAGCTTTTAAATGTCACTCTTCTCTCTGAGATTGACTTTATGAATCACCCTGGGCAAAGCATCTTTCTTTACTGTGACTTTAGTTTTTCCACTTGCAAAATAAACTTTCCTTTCCACAACCCCAAGGTCACTAAAGAGATGAAGTGATGTGAAAAGCTTTTTTAAAGGTCATGACTTTTCTCACTGAGTTTATGAGAATAAAATTGAGTTGTTTATATCTGTTATACATACACAATAATATTTCTGTAAGCTTATTTTTTAACTTTTATTTGTAGCTATAGTTTAATCATAAATTTTTATTTTTTACATTTTTAATGTCTTTGAGATTTCATACCAAAGTACTACTCCATCGATTTCATTTCTATTCCTCCCTTTCTGATTTAACACCTCCTGTTCTTTTCCCACAATCTCTAAAATTAATCTCTTCATATATCACACACACACACACACACACACACACACACACATCAAATAAGAAAAACCTTATTACTTTCATTTACTGTTACTGGTATGTTTAGGATGACCATTTGGGATCCAGTCCCTGGAGGAAGCTGTTCTTTCATTTCTCAAAGCCACTGATTGGCTGTAGCTCTTCATGGAGTGATGGGGCCTTGTGAAAGATGCATATCCACGTTGGCACGTCAACTAGTATTGCCATTATTTTGATCTTGCTAGGTGACTTTGTTGTTGAGATTTCATGAGTGAGGTTTTTCTGTCATGTCTGAGTTCCCTATCTAACAGTAGTTGTCCTTGTCCTTCCTCTTCTAACACAATTTTCCCTGAGCTTCAGGTGTATGAATTATGCTGTAGATGTATTTGAGTCTGGATCCCTCATGCCATTTAGTTTTAGAACTTTGAACAATTTAATCTGTTGAAAAAAAAAAACCTTCTTGGAGAGAGCTACTGTTATCAAAGGGGCAAGTGTTAGAGCTGCAAGTCAGAAGCCGGGGCTAAGATGGTGCAGGGTCTCAGGCCTAGGGGTGCACAGTGTTGCAAGCCTAGGAGTGGGAAATGACTCAGGCCAAGGAGTGTGCAATATCTCTGGCCTAGAAGTTTGCAATGTCTAGGGCCAGCTTGGTTTTCAGATTTTTCATTGTTGGGGATGTTGAGTGATATTTTATTATGTTAAAGCCTGGGTTATTTTGTTAAGCAAAAGAGAATAACTCATTGGTTTTTGTTTATCTTTATATTCAAAACCAGTTAATTTCAAAGCCTAGCTTATATTTTTCTTTGTGAAACGTTAATAAGCATGTTTGCAAAATTGTGTTTATTTAATTGTTTATCAGTTTGCACACTTATTTTTGGTGCTTTTGAGGTAATGCCTCATTCTTATCCCAGAATACCTGGTAACTCACTATTTATGTAGGCAAGGCCGTATACACTGGAACAAGAGGCAGTCCACCAGCCTCATTCCATCTTTTGAGTTCAGGAATTCCAGGCATGAGCCTCCTTGCTAGCCCGCCTTCCTTAGAAGCAACATAGGAGAGACTAAAAACATTTGTAATGTAGAAAGTAACTAGTGATAACCACGACAATTTCTATATGGATTCTATGCTAGCTTTCTGAAGCCACTGATGTGTTGACTCATTTAGTATTTGCCGAATATGAGCCTTGGTTCTCTGACAAGATTTTAGCACTGAGCTCAACTTTGCTGATCGGTGTGTGTTAATTCATTTATTGTCTGTATGAACATCTATAATCTGTGAATTTGTTAGTAGGTGATAGGTGATACTTGTGAAATATTTAATTTTTAGTTTAGCTAAACATATTACTTGTTTTTAGGTTCCTTGTATTATTCAGGAAAATAGGACAATTTGACAAAGAAATCAGAATAAATATGATAAATATTTTAAAGGCAAAAGCTCTGTAAAATGTTTAGTAATAGTCTTTGTTATTATATTTCACATTATCACAAATAATGCATGTATCAAAAGCAAGTATATATAGACTAAAGTAGTAGAAATTGTAGATAGAGTAGTTGGGAAAATGCATAGTTTTGGTTTAACTACCAAGTGAGTATTTAAGGATATATTAAGTTAATGTTAATATAAAAAGTCTGATTTCTTTTTTGTCTTTTAAAATCTTTTTCCCCTCTGTAGAATGGAAATGATGTCTTTTTGATGTAAAGTTTACTTAGCTGACTGATTTGTTTGTGATTCTAGTCGCAATATTGTGGATTCTCTTCTAAAACCTCTAGAGGATAGAAAAATTATTACTTTGAACACAGTAATGAATTCACAGTAGTTACAGAATCAGTTGCATGGATTCCGTGAACCCTGGTCCCTAAATGTATGAAAGGCTGGTGGATCTAAAACTGTTTGTGTTAATGCATTTATAGATCAGGAAGCTTATCCTTGTTGCTATGGGATACTAAATATATTCAAATTGGAGGAAGAAAAATGGCATAAACTTTTAACATATCAATTGCTCTGCTTCCAAACAGCAGATACTAAATTGAATCATACTTTATTTTTAAAGAGAATAACTGAACATTATTCTTTCTAAGTAAGCCTTTCTGCTTTCACAGTGCTATTTGTTAATTTTGTGTTTGTTTTGTGCTTAGGAAATGGCTTTATACACTCTTGTGATGCTAACCATGCATGATTTCTGATTTTTAAATAACACAGTTAATTGGCTCACCTATTGTGTAGGAGAATAAATGCCGATTTTCTGTTTTCATTGAAGTGGTATATTGGTGGTAATTTTGAAACCGTTTTTAAAGGCCCAATATTCTATGCTAGAATCATTTAGAAAGACTGCTTCATCTCACCTGATTTGAATAAGTGATGAGCTCAAGTGGCACCTGGATCTCCAGTGTTCTGTGCTCTGGTGCAAAGATAAAAAAAAAAAGTTTAAGAGCTTGAGTAACCTTTATTTATTTTCTAGTGTTCACCCGAGAAAACACATGGGTTTAACAATACTGGTCTTTCTTCTACCTTTTTGTTGGGTGATAACATTACATGAACATACTTGTGTATGTATCATCTGACAAAAGGGGTTTAGACTAGATCGCACAAGCTTCCGCTTCTTAGGTGCCTGCACTTCCTCCTGTGTGTGCATTTCTAATTATGAGATATGTATGTTCTTGAATATTTCTGTATTTGTGCTGTTTATGTCTTTCTGTAGGAGTGAAGAAACTTCAGTAAATTTTGTTTTCTCAACTGAGAATTGAACCTCTAAGTCTTGTGAATCCTCAGCAAGCACTCTATAGCTGGAGAATACTCCCACACCTAATGCATGTATATATGTATGTATGTGTGTATGTATGTATGTATGTGTGTATGTGTGTGTATATATATATATATATATATATATGTATATATGTATATATTCATATTGAGACAAAGGCTTACTATGAAACCATAGTTGGACTGGAACTCTATGTGGACCAAAAGCTGGCCTTCCTTAAACTTACAGAAATCTGCCTGCCTCTGCCTTCTGAGTGCTAGGATAAAAGGCCTCCAACACCACACCCAGCACTAATTGGTATTTCTAACAATATTTATGTACTTAATTTCTGTGTATTTATATGTGACTATATGACTATATGTGTACAACTTGTGTGCAGTTACCCTTAGAGACAAGAGGGTGTCAGACGGCCTGAAACTGGAGTTTCAGACAATTATGACCAGATTCTCGACAAAACTGAACTCAGATTCTCGACAAAAGCGGGAAATGTTCCTAACTACGCATCCTTCTTTATAGCTTCTGAATTAATATTATGGAATCTAGTTTTAATACTTACTTCAAAAATATATGTGTGCGTGACAGAGAGAGAGAGAGAGAAGAGAGCGAGAGAGAGAAGAGAGCGAGAGAGAGAAAGACAGGACTGCTAGGCAAGTAGAGTTCACTTTATGGATTATTATTTTCTCATTTTCTCAGATTTGACCTAGAAACCTAAGGTCTTCAAGTTAGAAATGGGCAGAAATGAAGTTGCCAATTGTAAGAAGGCAACTTTTTCTTTTAGAGAGCAGGTACCAGTGATAAATTTATAAGGTACTATAAATAATAATTGTATATAAATACAGTATACTATTGTACTAATGAATATTAAATATCAGATTTTCATCCTTGTTAGACCATTTATGTTCTGGGATAAAAGACACACACATGGTCTTGTATTTTAAAATATGCCTCAGGCAATACAATACCTGGGCAACTGCCTACCCTTTATGCTGTTAGACTCTACCTTCCTACTGTTAACCCAAGTTATTACTGACTATGTTACATCTGGGCTGCTCTTAGGGCCACATTAACTAACCAATGGTGGCTCTCCTTTCTCCTCTCCTGCTCTCTCTCTCTCTCTCTCTCTCTCTCTCTCTCTCTCTCTCTCTCTCTCTCTCTCTCTCTCTCTCTGTCACTGTCTCTCTCTGTCTTTCTCTGTCTTCTTTCTCTCTAGCCCAGGAAACCTAAACCCCACCTATGTCTCTTGTCCCCAGCAATTAGCTGTCGGTCTCTTTATTCATCAAACAGAATTAACTTAGGGGCAGGGTCTTAGGGCTGATCCTCATGCAAAATCCAGGTTTTGGGGCCCACACTTAACATTACAATAGGCAGTAAAAGACAAAACGTCAACATACTATATTATACTTTAGTAATACTGTATATTATATATATTTTAGTAATGTTGAAAGATGTTAAAGCTGATAAGTTTCCTGAAACTTTGTCCTTGATTACCCAAGAATTTTAGACAGAGTAATAAAGTTTTATTAGATTTAACAAACAAAATTAAGATTGACATGAGACATGAGCTGTGATTATATTGTAGAGGTATGGTGCTTCTGAGGCCAGCCTGAGCTATCTAGTAAAACCTGTCTCAATAGAACAAAACAGTGAACAATAACATGGAAAGAGAAAGGAAAATATCAGCAACATTGAACAGTTTACTTTCTTTGCAGCAACAAAAAGTCATTTAAGAACTTAACTAGTCTACTACCTGAAATGTTAAGAATTTGCATAGTTGATGGAACTTGAAAATATCATCCTGAGTGAGGTAACTCAGTCACAAAAGAACCCACCCCCTCTGGCAAGTACTCACTGATAAGTGGATATTAGGCCAAAAGTTCAGAATTCTGAAGATTCAATTCACAGACCATATGAGACCTAAGAAGAAGGAAGATCAAAGTGTGAGTGCTTCAGTGCTTCTTGGAAGGATTAACTAAATACTCACAGGAGGAAATGTGGAGACAAAGTGTAGGACAGAGACTGAAGTAAAGGCCATCCAGAGACTGCCCTACCTGGGGATCCATTCCATGTACAGCCATCAAACCCTGACATTATTGTGGATGCCTGGAAGTGCTTGCTGATGGAAGCTTGATACGGCTGTCTCCTGAGAGTTTCTGCCAGAGCCTGAAAAATACAGAGGCGGATACTCACAGCCAACCATTGGACTGAGAGAGGGGGTCCCCAATGGAGTAGTTGGAGAAGGGACTGAAGGAGTTGAGGAGGTTTGCAGCCCCATGGAGGGATCAACAGTGTCAACAGGCCAGGCACTCCCAGAGCTCCCAGGGACTGGACCACCAACCAAAGAATACACATTGAGGGAACCATGGCGCTGGCCACATATGTGGCAGATGATGGCCTTGTTGGACATCAGTGGGAGGAGAGACCCTTGGGCCCGAGCATATTCAATGCTCCAGTGTAGGGAGGGAAGATGGGAGTGGGTGGTTGGGTAGCAGAGCACCCTCCTAGAGGCAGGGGGAGGGAGGATGGGATAGAAGGTTTCTGAAAAGGAGACCTGGAAAGGGGAAAATATTTGAAATGTAAATAAAGAAAATATCCAATAAAAAAAGAAAAGAAAACACAAAGAGAGGCAGGAGACATCTGAAAAAAAAAGAATTTAGATAGTATAGTGTGGTTAAATATACCTGTGTTCTTAGCATTTGAGAGGCACAGGCAGGTAGATTATGAATTGAAATCTGTCCTTGGCTACATGATCTTAACTCAAAAAATTAAAAGGACAAAAGAATTTTGTTTTCTACTGAATATTTTCCAGTGTGTAGCCAATATTTCACTAAATGCTGGCAATCTTTCCCCTTTCATATGGTTTGTATTTGAGAAGGTAATAGGTTACTTCATATAGCATTTTAGACTATTTAAACAAAGCAAATGGAACATATTGCTTGTGTAGTAAGTATGCAAATTTGGGGTAATTAGTTCACATTAAAAAAAAGTGTAGTTTTAGCTTCTAGATTTATTTCAAAGCTATTTAGATAATGAAAAGGTAGTGTAATTTAAAGTGAAAATTTAACAATAAATGCATCCATTCACTGAGACATAAAGCTAGATGAGTTAAAATGGACTTACAAATATTAAAAAGAGCTTAAGGGGTCAAATGAGTGCTAAGGCTTACAATTCGGTTTATTTTTGCTCTGAGGAGCTGTAGCCAACAGAGCTTAGATGGCTGGCTTAAAGTCCTTATCACCTTTGAAGATGTCTACTCTAGTAATTATAAATACGCCTTTCAATATAAGTGCTGATTATTACTGGTAGCACACATAATTACAGAGATAGTCTGGCTTATTATGAAAAACAATTGTATAACAGAATTACTTTCAAAGTAATTTATTACTGCATTATCTACAGTAATTCAATGTAATTAGTAATAAGTTGTTTTATGTAGAGCACTTTCTCAAAGTACAATTTAATGAAATATTGAAAAGTCAAATTTGAGTAAACATCTTCTATTTGAAATGATACAGTTCCTACCTCTGATGGAAATTGATACTTCCAATTTATTAAGTAGAATTACTATATTGCAAGTGTAGCTACTGTTTCAAATTTGTATTAGTGACAGTTTCTCCTTTAATGAATGAGTTGGACTGTAAATATAAATTTAAAAATTTTAATAATAAACAAGTAAGGAATCTCATACTGTTAATATCATCCTTTATCATTTTAAAGGAAAAACTTGTCTTACATTTATAACATGGGTTTACCATAGCCTTAATTACTTACATTAAACAATCTTAAAAAGTCAGTTTGAAAAAAAATTCCTAGAGTAGTGAAAAAGGCTTTAAAGAACTGTTTTTGATGAGGTACAATAAATTGTGAATGTTTATGTTTGACTCAATGATTTTTAATAACATTGCAACTTTGCAACGTTCACCCTTTTTCATTTTGGAAAATATGTTTAAACTATGAATCTACAGAGACATGGACTCTGATGTGATTGAGGTTGTTGAAAACCACATACTCTTTTTGTTTCTGTGTGCATAACCTTGCTACAGGACTTGGTACTGAGGATGCTGAGGGTGTAGGGACAAGAGAAAGCAGTTCATGAAAAGATTGTGTAGACGTGTCTCTTACACAAAGTCTCCCTGCTTCAGATGAACCTGGGGAAGGCTGAGAAGCCTTGAGAATGACCTACCATCCCATAAAAAGGCTTCTCTCCTTCTCTATGTTTATGATGGTGATCATTAATTACATGTAAGACCTCAGGATTTTAACTGTATCAGTTTTTAAAAATGATTATTATATCTATCATTTTTCTTTCTATTTCTCTAGATGCAAACAACATCTAGTTAGAGGAGGCTGTCCATTTTATTAAACACTTACGTTTAAGTTGGGGATATGTAAATAAGTATTGATCTTTGTCAGAGCATGAATTGTGTTTGGAAAAATTATGGTCTGGCTAGCATTTTATTTTTATGGAGATCTTTCACTTCTCCTGCTTAAAGTACATAATGTTAAATATTTCTTAAATTGTCTTTATGGTCCTAAACACTAATACCAACACTAAACATTTTAAAAGTATGAGCTACAAAAATTAGTTTTCTATACATGGATATGTTTTTAATTTACTTAAAAGTGCATATTTGTTTAAATTATGTACTTTTTTATTACTGATGAAAAATTTAAGTATGTACTAAGAATTTTCTGAATTAAAATTGAAGACAGCATATAGTATAACCTATTACTGTATTACAAAATGTTCCTATATTTAGAACATATGATGTAATCTATTGCCCTATTTGTGCTCCTTTTCTTCTCTTTTGCTTGGCTTGGGACTACATCTACCTTAATTTTTAAAATTTTATTGATGTTTGATATACTTGAACCATATGGGTTATTTTAGTTTTTAAATGTATGAAAGAAGATAGTATTTAACGATAATTTCACTTTAGAAAAAAATACAACTTCACATAGTCCTCAGTTTGTAGATCTGTCCTACCTTCAAGTCCAAAGGATGGGGTCGTTGGGACTCAGAAAACAGTATCTCAGGCTCTGAAATCTGGCATCACTGAACTAAAGGAACACAAAAGTATGGGAAGTCTGCTTTCCCGACCTCCTGCACCTATCCTCTTTCTCTTCTGAAACTGAGGGAGTGGCTTTACCTGGAGCTGTCTTCCTAGCGGACAGCAGTTGTGAACTCTCATTAGCTTGGAAAGATTAGTCCCTGGGGAAAAGGAGACTGTATCCAGGATGCACTGCCTGTCCAGGCATCATCTAATTTTCTGAGGGCAATGCTGAGACATTACCTAACATATTTTGTGGACCTCATAAGATCAGTCTTGTTTCTATGTATCCCTCTTTTGTCCTCCCAGGACTTATCAATATGAGCCTCCTACTCTGTTCAAGCCTATGATTTATCATGTAGCAACTAAAGTTATTTAAGCTTCAATCATCTGACTTTTGGAGACTGTATTTTACTTACATTTCTTACATTCTAGGCAACACAAATAACAAATTGGTGTATCTTTTTCCTATTAAATATGTGTATTGTCTGTTTATTTTATGTTTGATGGAATTTCTAATTACTTAAAACTGAAAATTTAATAGTTAGTAAGTGGAACCTTATTTTTGTAAAGAGCCATGCTAGAAATAATAATTTAATTGTTGAATTAGATACTTGTCTCATAAGAGTTGTAGGAGGAAGCCACGGCTGCTCCAACAGGCATCTATTCCAATACGACAACTGAAGAAACAAGGATTGGTGAACAAGAGAGGGGAGAGATCTAATCAATGTGGTCACCATGAGAGAAACAGATAAAGAAGTTCAGTAACCCCAAGTTCATCTTTAGGGTACTGACATAAGTTTTCAGTTAAGTAGAGGAAGAGGGTAAGTGGTATGAGTAATTAAGCATTCGTGGCCAAGGTGTCGTCTTGATTACTGTCTCAATTCTGCCAGGTGTTCCAAACAGGTCCTTATTGCATCCTATAGACAAGATCAGTCTGGTTCCTTTGGAAGCTTACTTCTACTTCAGCTCGTGTAATTGCACTCAGCTGGGTGCTGGTCTGCTGGGTGACGTTTTGCTTTTCCTGGAATCCATGGTGATTGCAGGGTTAGGGCTTTGTCTGCCTCTGTGTCTTCAGCCTTGAAGGGGATGAGATAGTTTAGCTTTCTAGATAAGACACTCCTTGATTTCTTAACATGCCTGGTGTAGAAGTAAAGCAGGTGACTAAAGCTAGGAGAGACCCACACCACGTGAAAGCAGGTATGCTAGACTTTTCTAGTTACCTTTTGTCCCCAAATGAGGAGTCAGTGTTTTGCAAAGAAAATGGTTTCTAAGTGCTTATTACACACGTGTTCTGTGGACACTTTACAGAGGAGTTGTTAAAAATATAGCCAATACGACTATAGCCTTAATGTAGCAAACATATCAGTCATTTGATTAACCAAATGTAACATGAAATGGAAAGGTTGAGGAGGAGTAATGAAAGTGAGGCATAATCTTAGTAGGCTCAGAGTAATTCAGTAAAGAATAAATTAATTTGAAATAGAAATTCATAATCTATTCCGTTCACAAAATTCTGCCACCATTTATTGTTTGTATGGTATCCTTCGTGGACTGATAATGTCGAATATACATAAAAATTAAACCAATCTTACCTTCTGGTTTGAGGTATTTAAAATTCTCTGATGTTAGCGCTAACTTGTAAGTATTTATGTAACACAAATCTTATAGGAACAAAATTAAAAGAAATGGTGAATTGCAGGTCCATTCAAAGAGGTGTATATTAAAGTTTTATGTAAAAAGAAATGACAGAGTCCCTTTCTTGGACTCTTGTCAGGTGCTTCTGAGCTTTGGCCTCTGGGATTCTTTGTTACATTGTCCAAATTCAGGAGGAATCTTGCCTGCTCAGCTGAGCAGTCTCAATGTTTGAGCACATTGAATTATATAACTGGATTTCTTACTTCCACATCTCTAGGACAATGTCTGATTACTCTGCATTCCGCAAGACTCCTGTGAGATGAGCTTAGCCACAGTTTCCATAGCTGGTAACTGGGATGCTTCCATGGTATTTGTCTTCCATTGATCCCCTTCCTGCTAATTCCCAGTTCCCTTCTTTGGAGTTTGAGCCCAGTGTTTCTTCCTCCACATTGCAAAAGAATTCATCATACCTGTTGTGACCCTGCTTTCAGTTTTTGAAAAATAAAATTTGTTTTTTTTCCCCCAGGAAATCTTAAAAATTTTAAATTTACTTTAAAAAATTTAATATATGTGTTGTTTGTGTTTACGTTATTCCCTCTTCTTCTGCAAGGGTCTGAAAATCACTGAAGGAAGACCCCAGACTCAGATAGTATGCAAAACAAAGAACATTTTTTTTTCTGCAGAAATGGCCAGCATGCCAGGGTCAACCATTTTTGAAATGGTGACCTCAGACAAAAAGCATGTAGGTCTTTCTTCTTACAGGGAACTGGTGGAAGTATCTAGAAGGATTAGATAATATAAAATTCTATTAGTGGGTGTTAGGTGGTCACAAAAAGTCAGTGGTCTGCATTCATTTGTCATGAACCTTTAACCATAGGATGAAATAGGTGCTGCCCAGAGCAGATAGCCCACTCTGAGATAAGATATTTCCCCTTTTTTGTGATTATACTCAGGCTGTTCTTTGAGAGGGGGTTTTATGATCTTGTTCTGGATTTTACAGTCTATTCCTGAAGCTGGCGTCTCACAACCTTTTTGAAATCAGGCTGGTCCTTAAACAGAGACAAATGGAGTTTATGTTGTGTTTTCACTTCCAACTGCCCCACATGTCTCTCACATTAATATGTGCATGTTTGTGGGCACACACACAAGATCATCCATATAGATGCTATAGATCAGAGTACAACTTTGTCAAGTTGGTTCTCTGACTCCACCTTTATGGGCGATCTGGGCATTGAACTCAGTTTATCAGGCTTGCACAATGAGTTTACCCACAGCTCCATCTCACATTTCACTGGCCCATTTTATATGTTATAAAAAAATCTTTTTTTTTTTAAATAGTAGTTTTTCATTCTTCTAAGAACAACCATTAGTTATTTAACTTTTTTCTTGACTTAGGAGTTTTGGTTCTCGTTTTTGTGTATATGCTACTTGTGCTCCAGTGCCAGGGATGGCCAGAAGATTCCATCAGATAGAGTGCAGCATTTGTGAGCACCCAATTAGGCGGTTTCTGAGAAGACAACTCAGGGCCTTTGAAATTTCAGTATGTGGGTGTATGCTGACCCACCTCTCTTGACTTAGGTGTTTTGATTACTTACTTAGAACTATGTATATTTTTTTCTAACATGCTTTTTCAAAGTAAGAAAACATGACTTTTGGTTCTCTTACTCAAAAAGTAGTAGGATTCACCCAAAGTTGAGAATTGGCAAGCATAAGAGTAAAATGAATTTTATTATATCAATGTCCTTCCAAGCTGAAATAGTTATGTAAATAGTTTAAGCAGGAAATTGTAAATAACCTAACAGGCTCAAATAAGAGATAGGAGTCACAGTGTGCAGCCTTGTTGGGAATAAAGGGGTGTGAGTAACAGAAGAAAGGAGATGTGGGTGGTACAGAGTAGGAAAAACAGTGGGTGAGACTGCGGTTGGCAGGGATACAGATTCTGAAAAACTGCTGTAAACAGATATCGTAATGGAAACAACTTCAAGGCTACCTTATTAGCATGGACACTAGAAACATGTAGGTCAGAGAGAGACATAGCTAGTAACCTGAATACCAAGGGAAGATGAGAAAGAGATCAGACGGGTTACTGATGCAAACATTTAATGTGCTGGGATTTCCTGCAGTACTGTGATGAGGTGTTCATTTTAATGGTTTGCATAAGAATGCAATAAATATGCTTAAGATGTTTCACCCATGAGATCATGACCGAGCAGCTAAGCAAGCAACAAAGCTTCCCACACACGGGGAAGCTTGATCCAGGGAGCCCAGAATAAAACATGCTAAAAATCTCAGGGTTATTTGTTCCTTTGGACATAATGGATGTTTGGGCGCCTTCATCTATGATTACAGAATAGACATGGACTCTGCTGACATTGTTTTTTGGTTTAAAAGGGTTCTTGTGATTTTTTTAAATGAATAACTACCAGTTGATATGAATTGAGAGTTTTCAGTCCATGGATCAGTAACTGCATTAATTTTAGGCCTGTGGCAAGGCCAGTACATCATGGCATGTGGATGTGACAGAAGAAAGCTTCTAATGGCATGGTAGCTAGGGAGGGGAGAGAGAGACAGAGAGAGAGAGAGAGAGAGAGAGAGAGAGAGAGAGAGAGAGAGAGAGA
>JADRCD010160575.1:1478-38404 GCA_019843815.1 Montemys delectorum
TCTCTCTCTCTCTCTCTCTCTCTCTCTCTCTCTCTCTCTCTCTCTCTGTTTCTAAAGTACAGCTTAATCAGGGAGCGATAACATCAGCGACAGCAGTTACAGTAACTATCGTATTGACGCTACTTGTTTCCATAGGACAAATAGTCCAAGTGTTGAGCACGAACAGTTCACACTCAGGCCATTAATTTTGTGTGTGTGTGTGTGTGTGTGTGTGTGTGTGTGTGTGTGTGTGTGTGTGAGACAATGCATTCAGTTCTGTTGACGCCAGGTGCCTGAGAACTAGCATTTAAAAAAAAAAAGCGATTGTTTTTATTTCTCAGATTAAAACCGAGCATAACGCTCCAAACACACTGCCCTCCTACTCTTTAAAGATCCAAACTACGCAGGACCGGGAAGCGTTTAGAGCAATGGTGCGCTTGCGCGGCCTGTGACGCGAGGGGGGGGGGGGGGGGTTGTTCAAGTCTCCTGCCTTTCCGCCTTCGACCAGCAGGAGACGCTGCGGGCTAGTGCGGCCGCGTCTCCCCAGGGCTCTTGGAAAGAGCGTCTAAAAGGGCGGAGGTGAAGCCGGCTGAAGGGCGTTCTATCCTCCACCGCCCTGGTCTCTATCGCCCTTTGTCCTCCAGCCTCCCCCGGGCTCTCGGCCTGCGGGCCTGGTTGCTAGGCGGAAGCGGGGCGCGGTGGCGTCCGCTGCGGCTGCCCGGGCATTTGAATAGCGGCTTAGCGGGCGGCAAAAGGTGCCGGGGTGGCGGGCTTGTTGGGCTGCAGGGCCGGACGTTCGCCGAGCCGGGGCTGGGTGAGGGCCTAGGCGGCGGCCCGGGGAGCAGGGCCGGCCTACGCACCTCACTCGGCCTCTTTCCTGCAGACCCCGCCGCCGCGACCATGGTCCCCAAGTCCGACCAGCTGCTCATCGTCGTCTCCATCCTCGAAGGTGAGCGAGTTCTTTGCAACTGCTGCTTCCCGAACCTCTCAGCAGAGTAATGTGTGACCGAAGCTTTGTTAACCTTACGAACCCTGTCATCTCTGCTTTTGTGGTCCCCGAAGACTTGTTCGGTTGCACGGAGCGAGGTCTGTTAGGCAATTGATTTCAACATCTCTCCCGGGAACGTGAGTGCTATTAGGGATAAGTGATATTTAGCGTGACTAGCCGTAGCCCCAGAGAATGTAGAAAAAACGATTTCCATGAGAAGCAGCCTGTCGATGGCTTTTATATGTGAGCTAAAAGTGCCCGCCAAGCAGGTTCTGTTCAGCAGTCCCCGCGAATGCCATTTGTAAGAACTCTGCCATTGACTTTAATACAAGCCTTGTACCATTTCAGATCTATTACGGAGACTGTTCCTTTTACACGTCTTGATGGCCTACCTAGGGGGACCACGGTGGTTAAGGTGTACTAAATGATCCTTACATGTTTGTTGAGTGAGTGGCATTTGTTTATCGGGGACTTACTGAAATGTCAGGCGCTGTGCTGGCAATGCGGGTGGCTCTAGGTCTAGAAGCTTAGAGAGTAAGTAAAGTGGGCAGTGTGCCAAGCTGGGATGACCATCTCTTTGGGGGAATGTTTTCCTGAGGAGATGGCAGTTATGTGGGTCTTTGAGCTAATTAGGAATGGGTCAGATGACAAAGGTTGGACAGATGGATGGTCTAGCTGCAAAAAACGCACTTAAGATGTGGAAAAAGAAGCCAGGCTTTGCTCTCAGATTCATTCAACAAATGTTGCCTCGTAGTTAGCTGTTTGCAGCAAAGTGAGATTGTTTGGTAAACTGGAACAGGTTGTCAGTGTGAGGACCGTGGAGAGTTTAGCCATGGGTATTGCTTCAACCTTTCTCTCCTCAGGAGAAGTCTGATACTGTTCGAGGAGAGGGAAGAAAAAACAGTGTAAAAATAATTTCTGAGTTTGGAATAAGAAATTGGCCAGAAGCTATTAAACAACAGGGACAATAATAATTGTTTCTTTACTGCTTAAAAATAGGAGATTGTGCAGGGAGTTGTGGCTTGGGCCTTTAAGCTCAGCACTCAGGTAGCTGAGAGCAAAATCAAGGACAACCTGGTCTACTGGTGATTTCTTGCACCCCTCACCCCTCACAAACAACAAAACTCCCAAATAAACAAAACCCCCACAAGACTGAAACAATTCGGTGACTTCTGATTGGTTGGTGGAGGCTGTTAAATTTAGAACTGGGCCCTTCTTTATGAAAAAAAAATGTAGTGATTTCCTGCCTTCTGTGATATAGGGGTCTTTCTACTTGGGGTGAACGAATTAGTGTGCAAGACACCATATGTTGGGCTGCACTTTAATAATAACAGGAAGCAGGCTGTAAACGTGGGTTTGCAGGAGGAGTGATTGAAGGAGCTTCTGTCCTAAGGGCTAGACAAGGGTACAAGAAAGTCATTTCTGGTGACTGGATCAGCCAGGATAATGAGAGTGAACATGGCAGGTGGACAGAGGCCACAAGAGGAAGGTCAACATTTAGGAATATTGTACTTGGTCAGAAAGAACCAGAGTGAATTGGCTTTGGAGGACCTCTGAAGCCAAGGGGTGTGTTATCTACATGAAATGTGTTCATGGCTATAGTCCCACCTAGAAAAGTGAACTTTACTAGTGTTCGGTTTACGAGTTGTATACAGGAAAGAGAACCAGGGATGTCGGTTAGGTTGTTACCACAAACACACCTAAAACTGGCATAAGGTCCTCTCCCCAGCTCTAGTAGTGTTTGCGTTCAACCTGGGTCCCTAGGATCCCTCACTAGCCTCCGTTCCCTTTCCATCCCCGTTCTCCAAACAATCACCGAGGGTTGATTTTATTTAAGGTGTTCCATACACAGTCTCTCTCCACTGCAGGCCTGGGTTCAGACCTTCGTGATCCCCTAACCTGTAGTAATGGTCTCACTCTGTTTTCCTAACATTTTCTTCCTTTCCAGAAACAGCTGCTGCCCTCAACTTACTTGGCAGTCTTTCTCATCCATAGATACTGTCTTAATGTTTCAGAGTTCTAAGGGGTCCCTGTACTCTGAGAGTAGTAAACGTGGCCCTTCCTGTTAAGAACTTCTGCCCATCCTTTAGGTTTCATATATCCTCAGGACTCTGGCTACATCGAGCTACTTAGAGTTTCTCAGCTACATTTCTAGAAATGTCTCTTATTAGAAGGGCCTGGATTTCTCCGTGTGGCAGAGCCTTGGCGTGCTGGGTTCCAGGATAGAAGCACAAGGCTTCTACCCCTGCCTGCCTGCCTGCCTGCCTTCTCACTGTGATAAAGCCCAGGCAGCCCGGGGAGGAAAGGGTTACCTCATCCTACATCCCAGTCACCTGTCATCACCGAGGGAAGTCAGGAGCAGGAGCTGAAGCTGCAGTCCTTGGAGGACTAGGATGCTTGCTGGTTTGCTTCCCAGCCTGCTTTCTTCTATTCTATACTGGACGGCCTGCCCCGGGGTGGCCCAGCACAAGCTGACTTACCTACAAGCCAGTCAGATGGAGGCATTTTCTCCATCGAGGGTCCCTCTCCTTAGATGACTCCAGCTTATGCCAAGCTGGCCAAAAACAAAACAAAGAAACCTAACCAGCACAGTTTAAAATAAGAGCCTCAGGCTGACATCGTTAAAGGACAGTTTCAGATTTATTTATTTATTTATTTACTTACTTATTTACTTTTGTATCTGTGTGAGTGTGTGCATACTTCTTCGTGCCTTTAGAGACCAGAAGCCAGCTTTGATCAACTCCTCAACCACTCTTACCTGTTCTCCCTGGAGCTGGGAGCCAGCCTCCCACATTGATCCAGGTGTCTCACAGCCGATGCTTGGGGAGCTGCAGTTACATCACAGGCTGCCTGGCTTGTTACTCCCAACTCCAGTCCCCACGGCTGAGCAGCAAGCCTGCTTCTCTTTGTAGTCTCTCACCTGACTGACACTCTTAAGGTTGAAGTTAGGGTCCTTTTCTTTCTTTCTTAAAACCAGAGCATTTCCTTTGTGACTGATTGCTGAAATTCTCAAGGTGAACGGGATGCTGCTTCTCTTGGTTTGGGTGGTGTTGACGGAATCCTTTCTGGGCCATCTTTTAGGCGCCCTGTTGGCACAGTCTTGGTAATATGTTGTCCCTCCCTCAGGCACCCCAGTTTTACTTTCTCTTTCATGGGAAGCCTGTGTTTGTCCCAGGGTGACTCGTGGGGGTGGTAGGCTAGGCGTTTGGGTCCCAGCGGTGGCACAGTGTGTGTGTCTAGCTCAGTGCTTTCCACAGGGTGCAGTTCCCTTTCAGCTGCTTCTGCCCACAGACCCTGGGTAGGCTTTGTTTTGGGGTCTCATTATCCAGGCGCTTGGCTTCCACTTCGCAAGCGTTGGGGTTGTCTATGTGTGCCACCTTCTCAACAAATTTGGTCTTTTCTACCCATTTAATTCCTAACCAAGAACTGTGTGTGTGTGTGTGTGTGTGTGTGTGTGTGTGTGTGTTGTGATCGAGTGATGTGTATTTAATAGTGGTTAAAATTCCCTTTTAGTGGTTAAATTTCTCAGCAGAGTGAAAGCCAAGCTAACTGACTCTGAAGGATGGTTAATGATTCTTACTTGCTGTTTATCTCCTTCCAGTTTTGAAATTTTCTTTCTCATAGGCCATTGGTTTTCTTTTTAGGACAAGTACGTGTTTTATTCTTTTTGAAGCCATTTCTGTTACTATTTGTCTATCTTCTTTTAATGTACTTGTCTATAAGCAGGTGAGTGGGTGCACTCATGCTGTAGGGCCTGATAACCTGTTAGAAATGCAGCTTTCAGGCTCACCTAGACTCGCTGAGCCTGAATCTACATCTGAACAGGATCTGCAGTGACTCCTAGTCACATAGTGCTGGAGAAGCAATCATTGCTAAATTACAGCTTCCAGTTTATAAAAGTGAGTGCAGATGCACTCGAGAGAGTTTATGCAACATGCTGGTCGCCTACCTGTAGCATACTTCAATATTTAAAACATGAGCTCAGTGATCCTCTTTACTTTCTGTATGCATGTATTCTTTATTCAGGTCGCCATTTCCCCAAACGTCCAAAGCATATGCTTGTGGTGGAAGCAAAGTTTGATGGAGAGCAGCTGGCTACTGACCCTGTCGACCATACTGACCAACCAGAATTTGCTACTGAATTAGCCTGGGAGATTGACAGGAAAGTCCTTCATCAGCACAGGTGAGGGGCTCCCGACTTGCATCAGTGTCTTTGTCCTTAGAGCTTTTTATGTTTCATAACTTACTGGTTATGGTGATAATCATATTTGTTGATTGTTTGTTTTGTGTGTTTATGCATTTTTTGCTCTTGAGACAGGGCCTCTCTTAGTTTCTTTTTGTGTTGTGATAAAGCACCGCCATGAAAGCAACTTTAAGGAGAAAGGGAAATTTAGCTCCCAGTTCAGACTACCGACGACATGGTAGGGAAGTCAGGGGTACAGGAGCTTGCGGCGGTCTGTCACACCACATCTGCAGTGGTGCACTGATGCATGCTTGCCCTCAGCTTCCCCTCCCAGCTCTTACACATTCAGGACACCCACTGTGGCTGAGGCTTCCCACCTTAACTGGACTTAAATTGTATAATTTTTTTCTTTTTTTGATTTTTTCGAGACAGGGTTTCTCTGTGTAGCCCTAGCTGTCCTGGAACTCACTCTGTAGACCAGGCTGGCCTTGAACTCAGAAATCTGCCTGCTTCTGCCTCCCAAGTGCTGGGATTAAAGGTATGCGCCACCACTGCCCGGCTAGAAGCCTGATATATAGGATGATGATTCAGGTTTTTCTTTCTTTTTTTTTTTTTCAGGATTTTCTAATAATGATGATATAAAGAGTAATAAAATTTTATAATTCTTTGTTTTATTTTCATTATAGTGTGTGTGTATGTGTGTGTGTGTGTGTATTTTCATGTATGTGAGCATGCACATGTAGGATACTTCTGTTTCGTTAAATGAGATAAGGTTATGTCATTGATTCTAACCTTGCTCATAGTCTCACATGTGCCTTTAAGGTGCCATGTAGTAAGTTTCACTTGCCACCACTGCCTGGCTAAATTGCACATTTTTTAATGAACTTTATGACTAGAAACAGTCAAGAACAACATTACTTTTGTTTATTAAATGACTAAAAATATATTTCTAAAAGCTGGGCATAGTATGGTTTGCCTGCAATCCCAGTACTTGGGAGGTGGAGGCGTTCAAGGCTAGTTTGGGCTACATAGAACCCTGTCTCAGAAAAAAGAAAAGAAGAAAAGAACCTACCACCATCAAAAGGCCCATATCACTTTGGTACTAACTCACATCAGGACAGAAAATTAGCAAAATTCAAGAATTCTTACTACTTTTATTGCTGGATTAGAACATAAATTTATTTGAAGGTCTATTCTTAATGAATGTTAAAGTTTTGCATATTAATGAATATTACAGTTTTTTACTGGCTTTCAGAATATTTGCTTCGGCTGAGTTCTGTTATGAGACATAATTGTCTAAGCACCATGTGACACAGTCCTTTGGTTACTTAGGCTAAAAATTCCTAAGTGAATTTGGTGCTAAGTGGAGTTAAAATAGTGATTCCCATTGGATCCATGATGGCAGCATTTATTCAGCTCTGTGCAGGAGCTGGAATAGGGTCTCCCAGGTTCACAAAAAAGACCACACTACACCAGTCACTGTCATCTTAGCAGAACATTGCCAAGTGTCATATTACTAAATTTTAGTAGATTTTATGGCATTTAATTATTAAGTTTACTTTTTCTTTTTAGCTACAAAAAAAGCTGAAAGCAAATATGTATCTTATATATGGGGTAGTACTATATAAGAAAAATAATTTTTTGTCAGTTTTAGACATTCATGATAATTTCTGACTTGCAGAGGACCAGATATGTCACAGCTGTGTAGGAAGAGCTGACCTAGTTGATATACAGATAAACAGATAAAAATAATAGTTCTTTCCAGTTAGGGAATCATTTAGAAAATACAGACCAGACATCGTTGGCCCAACAAACATGTAATCTGGAGGATACAGTTCTCTTAAGGCTTTGAGAAAGCTAGAAGATAGAAAAACCTCAGTGTTTCTCACGTACGTTACTGTGCAGGTTACAGCGCACGCCTATCAAACTCCAGTGCTTTGCCTTGGACCCTCAGACTTCTGCCAAGGAAACCATAGGCTACATTGTTTTGGACCTAAGAACAGCTCAAGAAACAAAGCAGGTATTGTTCTTTTGGCTTTGTTAATTATTATGATAAATAGTTGATGAAATAAATACCTTAGGAAAGAACAAAATGCCAACCCAGTTACAAATCACAGCCTCAGGATGATGTAAGACTCAGGCTTTAGTTTTTGAGTTGGATTTGAAAATTCCAACCTTTAACTTGTTCTTGTGTTCTTTCTCTAAGAAACTTGTTCAGGAGCTCAAACCTGTACAAGGACCTACCCCCACCCCCACCCCCAGCATAGGCTGAGCTCTTCTCTTAGAGATTGTCCTCTTCCAATGAACGTTCCTCACCTCTCTCTCTTTTCCCATGTTCTAAGTCCAGAGGTCTCCTGGACACTTTTCTGCTCCCTCCTTCTGGTGCAGGTGATTTTGTCCACTTGTGAGCTTATCTGCATTTTCACAGCTGCTTTCCCATCTAAGCCTCCGTTGATTCTTACCGTGGCTATCACAATGTCCTGGTTGGTCCCCTTGCTTTCTAGTTCTATATTCCTGTAGCTGTATTACTCAGATGTGTTTAATAAATCCTGACTCAGGACAGTTTTCCCTAATCTTCCTCATGAAACTTGATACTTTCCAGCACTTTTGAGACTGAGGCAGGAGGATTACAAGTTTGGGGTCAGCCTGGACTACGTACAGACCTCGCCTTCTACAAAATAGCCCGTAAAATCTGACATTTAAAAGGTCATGTCAAGCCAAAATAAATGTTTTTTAGAGACAGTTTGAAGTAGCAGCAGCCTGACCCCTGGTGCTCTGTCTGGCTTGTGCCTGTGAGTCCTGAGAAGCCTCCTGCTGCCTGTAGTCACACTTCCCTTGGCATCTTAGCTCCTTAAACCAGCCACGAAAGCCTGGCAGTGGTGGTGCACCCTTAATCTCAGTTCGGGGAGGCAGAGGCAGGTGGATCTTTGTGAGTCTGAGGTCAACCTGGTCTTCAGCGTGAATTCTGGGACAACCGAAGCTATACAGAGAAAACCCTATCTTGAACTCCTCCTCATGCCCCCAGCCCCCACACAAAAGAGCACCAATAAAATTGTACCAAAATAGACAATTTTTTGTTCTGCTAAAAACATTGAGTAGGTTTCAATTGATGTTGCTTCTGGCTCTGCCCTGGATCTCAGGGTTGAAGCTAGGGCCTCTTTTGTGATAGAGATGCATCCTATGCTGAGCTGTATCTGTAGCTCTGATTTCTTATTTTGAGTTACTCCTGCAGGCCTTGCCTCCTAAGTAGCTGAGATTACAGGTTTGCCTTATGTTTTCTTTTTTATTGATGTGTCTTTTCCAGGCTTTTATAAATCTTATATTTCTTACATTATCATAATAATATTATTATGATATTATAGGAGGCACTTTAAAAAAGAACCTAAAGGTTTTTATAGTACTTTGTAGCAATAACTCATTTAAGGACAAGCTTGTGGACCAAGGTCAACCTTGAACTCCTAGTACTCCTGCCTCAGCCTCTTAAAGTGCTACATATAGATAGCCATGTGCCAGCTACAGTAAATTTTTTTTAAACTTTAAGATTAGTGACTTCTTAATCTCCTTCTTTGTTTTTGTTTTTTTCCTTCCCATCCTTTATCTATTTTTAAATTATTTGCGTGTGTCTGAGTAAGTGTTCTTAAATGTATGTATAGATGTGAAATGGCACCCCTGCTGACAGGTTCCTGCACCTGTGGTACACTTTTTCCTGGCTTGAGCCATGTGTTCTGGCTGGTCTGGGCCCTGGAAATTCTGAGGGTGCTGTCTTGGGGGTAGTCAGGTAGCGTAGTCCACCACATCCTAGAAGAAGGCCTTTGTTGTCAAATCTGCCCAGTAAATGGGTCGTGATGCAGAACAGGGCCTTTTCCTTAGCATTTTATTCGATTTATTAGCAGTTTCTTAGTCGCTGTCCTAATGCTGTGAAGAGACCGTGACAACTCTTGTAAAGGAAAATGTTTAACTGGGGGCTTGCTTACAGTTTAGGGCTTCGTCATTATCCCTGTGTTGGGGAGCATGGTGACAGGCATGACAGGCATGGCATGCACAGTGCTGGAGAAGTAGTTGAGAGCTACCTCTTGTCTCACGGGCTGAGAGAGTGAAATTGGGATGGGCTTTTGAAACTTCACAGCCCATCCCAGTGACGTGCTTCCTCCAACAAGGCCACACCTGTTTCCATCAAGGCTGCACAGACTCCAATAAGATCATACTCCAGTCCATCAGCCTCTGGGGGCCATTTCCACTCAGAGCACCACAAGTCGTGACATTTTCATTTTCTTAGTTGTTATGAACAAGGCAGAGTAGAAAGAAGAGGTCTGACAGCTGCGTCTAAGCAAAGGAGTTTTGGGATCAGATGCTAGCAGGCTTTTGCTATGGATGGATGGATGGCATGAGACTGGAGAGAAAAGACTGAAGAGAGATGTGTATTGTTTCCTTCCCACTACTTACAAGGTGTTGGACTGGGAACAGAGAAGACTGTCTGAACACTTCAGTATGTTTCCTGAAAGGAAATGTACTTGGTGGCCTCCTGGTCAATATTAATTTCTTTTGAAGGAAATGTGAAAAGAAATTTTGTTGTACTCTGAGCCAGGGCGTCACTGTATCACCGTGGGCGGCCTGGAACTCACTGTGTGGACAGGTTGACTCGGAACTCGGAGATTTGCTTGCCTCTGCCTCCTTAGTGCTGGCATTAAAGGCTGGGCCACCATATGCTTGGCTTGTGTTTTCTTAAGAGGGACAAAGTACTGAGAAGGCTGCGGGAGAAAAGTGAGACCCTCGAAGTACATTCTGAGTACTTAACCCTGTAAGCATCACAGTGCTTTCTGCTTTGTCATCCAGGCTCCCAAGTGGTACCAGTTGCTGAGTAACAAATACACCAAGTTCAAGTCCGAGGTACAGATCAGCATCACTTTGGAGACAGATACAAAGGCGCAGGTGGATAGTTTTAAAGCAAAAGGAGCCCCGCCTCGGGATGGAAAAGGTTTGTACACCCTGTCTCTGGTGGCTTTTGTTATTTTGCTTTGTTTGTTTGTTTGTAGGGTCTCAAGTAGACCAGCTGGTCTGGACCTCACTGTGTAGCTGAGGCTGGGCTTGTACAACTTATCCTCCTGCCTCTGCGTTTTGGTTGTTTGGGTTATAGGTGTGCACTGCCATACGAGGTTTGTGCATCTTCTCATAAAGACTTTCTTGCCCAAGTTCCTCTGTGCACTCAGTTTAGGAAGGGTGATGTCCTGGGAGCTGTGTGCAGGAATATAAGCCGAGTCAGCCATTGTGTCAGGCAGACACAGCACTGTGGGCACATGGAACATGTGCAGCACGTGTTGACAGGTTAGCTCTTTTTTTTTTTTTTTCTTTTTTTTTTCAGGTTTTTTGAGACAGGGTTTCTCTGTGTAGCCCTGGGTGTCCTGGAATTCACTCTATAGACCAGGCTGGCCTCAAACTCAGAAATTCACCTGCCTCTGTCTCCCAAGTTCTGTGATTAAAGGCATGTGCCACCAATGCCCGGCAGGGGTTAGCTCTTACTTATAAATCTTACAACTTGGGAAAGCATATGTTTTCTTAACTTTATAGATCTTAGAACAGAGAATTTTGTATTTTAAAAATTGTTACTTAGAAAATGTTTCTTTCCAGGATTAGTTTAGGAAAGCCCTCAAATGTAATGTGTTTATTATTTGACTGTAGTTTAACAAAGTCTTAAGTACATTTTTAAAAATTTTAGTATTTATTTAGATTCAGCGTCTCCTTGTATAGTTTATTTGGATATGTATATGTCTATCCATCTATATATATGTATATATAAACTTACTGAGATTTGCCTGCCTCTGCATTCCAAGGGCTGGGATAGAGACACTCACCAGCATACCTGGCACACTTTGGCATCATAGTAAAATTGGAGGGTACAGAATGTCCCGCATACCTTCAGCGTGTATTCATAGGAGCAACTCATCCACTACAACTCAGCACTCTGATGTTGGTGCAATCGATGAAACATCATTGGTGCATTCTCACCAGAAGCCCGTAGACACAGCGCACACATACACACATGTATGTCTATATATTCCATGTGTGCCTGGTGCTGGTAGAGGCTAGATGGTATTAGATCCCTGGAACTGGAGTTACAGTTATGGGTTACCATGCGGGTGCTGGGAACTGAACCCTGCTCTTGTGCAAGAGCAGCCAGTGCTGTTAACTGATTGGCCATCTCTCTGGCCCAGATTTCCCTTATGGTGTTGTCCATTGTTTGGGTTTTTTGAGGTGATGCCAGGTTCCCTGTGTAGTTGAATTTAGAAGAGGTTCACTGTTGGGTATCCTTTGTGCTCCACCTGTTCAGCCTTCCCTTGCCACAGGCCCTTAGGTTGTCATTTAGGTACATCCAGAGTAGTTCAGGTGGTAGGGACTTAATTTCTAAGATCCCCTTTGAGAACTAACTGGACTGCTGGGCTCTGCCTTTATGAATGAACCAATTCTGTTCATGGACTAATGGATTCTTATGTTACTGGGAGAGTGGGTTGGTGATCATTAGAGTGGGGCCATCTGTACTACATCAGGACCTGAAGAGTCCCCATTAATAAGGGTCTTACTAAGAAAGGCTGTTCATGACTTCCCTACCATGAGAACTGTAAGATATTTTCTTTATAACTTATCTAGTCTCGAGTATTGTGATGCAGTAACAGAAGATGTACTAAGACAGCTACTGATCTTTCTTGCTATCTGCATGGCTTTGCCTCTCAGGTGTCATGCCACTGGAATCACAGTTTCTGCACAGGAAGGTATTCTGGTTTTGTTTTGTAGTTTCTGTCTTTCAGCTCTTGTTCAGCCATTCCTCTAAGGACCTTCACTTCCTTTTACTAAAAATGTTTAGAAGTAAAAGCTCAGGTGTTAAGTATGCCAATTGCTACTTCATTATTGCTCTCAGATCCATTTTGTAGACAAAGTTATGTAATGTGTGCACATGTGTTTACATGTACGTGCATACATATATATGTTTGAATACATAAATAGTCTTAGCCTGTGCTAATGGGTAACGTGTAAAGAACAGAAGTGTCTCACAGTTCTGGAGGCTTGGATGTCTGAGAAGACACCAGCATCTGATGCTGGTCTTGTTGATGGTCTTCATATGACAGAAGGCCACAGGCAAGAAATGCACACCCTCTGTCAAGCCCTTTAATGAGCATGGTGAGTCCCATTCTAAAGGCACTATCTTGCCTTCACTACCTCATAAAGACTCTGCTGCCTTTTTAAATTTTTATTTTTCTGTGTATTAGTGTTTGCCTGCATGTAGGTGTGTACAGTGTGCTGAGTTTTCAGAAGAGGTCATGGGATCCCCTGGAAGTGGAGTTCCAGACAGTTGTGATGTGGGTGCTGGAAACCGAACCCAGGCCTTCTGCAAAACCAGCCAATGCTCTTAGGCATCTATCTGTCCAGCCTGAGACTCTGATCTTAGGCCATCATCACAATTGCCATTAAGTTTCAGCTCCTTAATGTGTGAAAGAGACACACATGAACTATAACATACATATACCTATTTGTATACATTTATCCATGTGTTTGATGTTCGTTGTATGTATTCACATCGACACCGTTAATTCCTTTCTGTGTTACAAGATTTATTCTTATTTCCATACTTACAGATTGTTTCTTGGCCATAAGAAACCTCGTGCTTTCTGTTTATTTTTCTTTTGTTGTTTTGAGATAGTTTTGCAATGTAGTACTCACTGTGTAGCCCAGGCTGGCCACGATTTTTAGCAGTTCTTCCACCTCAACATCCAAATGGTGTTATACCATGAGCCAGCAGCTGGAGAGACCCATCATAGTTACCATTTTAAACTTGTGAGCTTTGCCTATCTCACAACAGCTGCCCATGTTAGAGTGCCCAATAAAGTGCTTAGGGCTTCGCTTTTAATTTGATCTTCAACAACCACATAAAAGCTTTGTGGAAGGAAAAATGAAGACTGAAGAACATACAGTTTTCTGATACGAGAAGTAAATGATCCTGGTATTGGGATTTCAACATCTGGCTTATGTGTCTGCTCCTAACCGTAGGCTGTTCTCAGCCAGTGCTGCAGTAACACATTCCTTTGTGAGCTACTAAAGGAGAAGGGTTGCTTGCTGATGGTGTAAACACGCGGATTTTCATAAGCTGTGCGTGACACTGTCCCACTGTCTGCTGTTCATGCAGTTGCAGCATTGAGTGTGCCCGCTCTGCTGCATCCCCTGACACTCATCCAGTTCTAGTTTTATGCATGTCCTTTTCTATCATTAATCAATTTGCAAACCTTTGAACCTATCTAGTCTTTTCACACTGATGCTCATTTGACCATATATCTCAATTCCTTTTTATGGTTTTTCCTTATTCTCAAACTCAGTGGGCTGAAGTCTGTCCCTGTCTCTCCAGCCATGGCTCTTTCTGGTCCTCAGTCCTCAATGATCTGCCACTCTTGTCTCAGGTCTTTGTTTTTGTATTTAATAATGGGCAGTGAATGTGGGCCTCAAACTGCTGGATAGGCGTCCTGCTGAGGAGCTGTGTCATCAGCTCTTGTCACCAGTTTTTTTTTTGTTTTGAAATAGTACCCTAGTTGCCCAAGCAGGCTGTAAACCAGACCTGTGTTGGGCAGGCAGGCCTTGGACATGGAGTCCATTCTCCCCAGTATTTGGGATTGGAAGACTGCTCCATGAGGCTTCCTCAGCCTTGAGTTCTCTGGCTTTGTTAACATATGCTTGCTTCTGGGTCTGCTATGTACTATGTCTGTATGGAACATGCCTGGTCTCTCTTCATTCACCTTTCTCTCTCAGCCAAGACTAGCATAGTCTTCACTCCAGAGCTCTAAGTTCATAAAGAAACCTGCTTTACATTCCTTTTCTATGTGGCCTGTTTAGTAATTTTAAAAATACTTTATTTCAGAATAGTGTTTTTATGTATAGAAAAATAAAGTTAAAGCTTCCTAGAAAAAAATTAAAGGAACCCTTTTGCCATACTGTGTCCATGGAAATGGCCAACTTCTTAACTAAATCTATATAGCGAGTCCTCAGATGTGCCAGCCTTGTGGCACAGGCTTCAGTTCCAGCACGTGAGAGGTTAAGATAAGACAGTTGTGAACTCAAGACCAGACTGGGCAACATAGGAAATTCCAGACCAAATTGGGCTATATAACAAGATCCTATCCAAAAATAATAAAATATGGGAAATTACGGTCTAACGTAGTTGTGTTTTTGTCTGTGCAGTTCTTGCTAGCCTGTCAGGAGTTGACCCAAAGGACATTGTTGCAGTGTTGAATGAGGAAGGGGGCTACCATCAGATTGGACCAACAGAGCATTGCACTGACCCTTTTATTTTGTCAGTGACCATAGCATTTGCCACCCAGTTGGAACAGGTAAGATATTGCCTCATACTAATGGTTTTTATCAAGTGTTTGGAATCACATTTGTCTTCTGTGAGCACTTGTACTCGCACGTACATACCCACAGGTGGACTCACACCCCTCATTTACATGTTGTTTAAAAAATATAAAAATGTTTACAATGTTTTCACGCCAGTAAGCATTTTTCTGTAGATTTCAACATCTTGACGACAAGAGAATAGAGCAATTAAGGGTTAAGCGACAGTATTTGTACTTGTGTATGTGCTGTGGTCAAGAGTAAGACAGGGGAGTTCTACAGTGGCTCTTTTGAATAATAGACTGTTTGAAAACTTAGCAATGTCAGGAGCATTTGGGTTGGTGATCATATTTTATTGTGTGTATGCTTACAAACGTTAGCCTGTTGTTGTGGGTGCTACCAGAAGATAGTATGCTCCTGTGTGGGAATCCGAGGACTTTCTTACACTCGGTACAGTGAACAACATAAAAATGGGTGGTTTTTTTTGAGCCTCTCTCACCTCTCCATTTGTTACTTTTCTGTTGCTGTGATAAAACTGTAAGCAAGGAAGCTGTAGAAGGCTTTCTTTGGGTGCAACAGGTTCAGAGGGATAGAGTCCATTACCATAGGGACACGTGGCAGCAAGTGGCCTGTATGGTGGCAGGAAGCAGATCTGTGATTTTTTGTATCTGGAAACAGGAAAAAGGTGATTGTAATTGCTCACTGGTTACATTGTTTCTATTTGGGTGAAACCAAGACACTTAGTGTTTTCCTCTTGGAGTTTACTCAAAGACAGGGAGAAAGCATTTAGCACAAACTAAAGTCCCTTTGCAGAGGCCAAGCAGCCCCTACAAGCGATCGAGGGTTTCTACAAGAGTGCACAGACAGAGGGGCAGCTTGTTCACGCCTGCAAGGTTAACCTTGAAGTCTTGAAAGCTTTGAATGGCATCCTGGGCCTGAATTCTAGGATATTAAAGAATTTCTAAAAGTCCCTCTGCCAGTAGAAGGAATTACTTGAAAGTTAAACATACTATGAAATACATAAAAGCCACTGTAATACAACTTGTTTTATATCAGTTTTTCATCATGAAGGAAAATTAATAGTTTCCTAACTAAATTTCCCTGAGATAATCATTGTTAAGACCAGTGCGTGGTTCCCCCCAGACTGTCCGTTATTTCAGCCAGTGCTGGGATCGGCACTGTCATGCTACAGTATTCTTTTCTTTCAGCCTCGCTAAAGCCAAAGGAGGCACAGAGCAATTATGTCATTTTCTGAAGGTTTCTCCAGAATTAGTGTTCTTTACAATTGCATATCTCAGTCCATGTGACTAAAACCCTTTCAAGTACATTAAAATGTAGTAAGACGCTCAGTGCACATTTAGTGACTGTTAGATGTCCAGTGCTGTGGTGTCCGTGGTTTTCCTGCGTGCATGCATGTTCCTTTGTGCACTGCTTGTGTGCTTGCCACCCTCAGAGGCCAGAAGAGGGCATCAGATTCCCTGCAACTGGAGCTATGGATACTGGTGAGCCATCATGTGGGTGCTGCAAATTGAACCTGGCTCCTCTGAAAAGCAGTAAGTGCTTAAACCATTGAGTCATCTCTCCAGCCACACTATACCTTGTTTTAGCCTAGCAATCCATTTTACTTAAGTGTCATTTCATGCCAGTGTGTCATTGTCCACCAAGTTCTATGATACCTGACTGTATTTAAGCCATTTCCTATTGAGACATGAAATGTTCATAGCATAATGCTTAGCAGGATTTTAGTGAATATTCAGTCTGTTTTATATTTTGCCTGGTGTGCTGGCTCATGTTTGTAATCTATCACTTGGAAGGCTGAAGTAGAAGGATCTGTTTGAGGACAGCCTTGGCTATAGCAAAATTGAGACCAACCTGGACTACATGTGACCCTGGACTCAGAAAACTAGAACAAATAAAGAGACAAAAAAAAGATGATGTTTTCTATTTTATAAACACAAATACCATCTTTTAGTCATATATTACCACAAGCTAGCAGTTGAGAAGTAACATTCCTAGAATATTGTACAGCCGCTAATGTTTTGTCAAGTGCTTTACAACTGAGCTACATCCCCAGGTTTTGATGTTTTGTGAGTATGGTCTTGTTATATAGTGCAAGTTAGTCTGAAACTCACAGTCCTCCTCCCTTGGCCTCCTAAGTGGTGGGTTTTAGGACTGTACCATACTACTTCTAGAATTGTTCCCAAATTACTTAATTGATTAGTTTTTGTGTGTTTTGTTTTGCTTTAAACTCAAAAGCATAAACTAAGATTTTAATCTATTAAGTAGCTTGGATTAAGACTTAACACTTTCTCATTTATAAAAGTAGATCCTTTTTACTAGAATAAGCATCAGATAAAAGTACATGATTATAAGAAAAAGCTTAATTTAAAATACATAGTTCCTTTCAAAAAGAAGTTTCACATATTCGTGAAATGGAAGCTAGAAAACAATGAAGCCTTCATCTCCTTTGGACTTTTCAAATGTTAAATTAATTGATTGATTATTTAGTGTCTCTTGTAGCCCATGGTGGCCTCAAACTTAGTTGTAGTTGTGGATGTCCTTGGACTCTTGATCCTCCTGCCTTTACCTCTGAAGTACTAGAATTACAGGCTTGCACCACAAGTTCTGTGCACATTTTACCAAATTAAGTAGCTGGGTGTGATGGCATTTGTCTGTAATCCTAGTATTAGGGAGGTATAGGCAGGCAGATCTCTGAGTTCAAGGCCACCAAGTTCCAGACCAGCCAGCTCTACATACTGAGACTGCCTGCCCATCCCCCAGAATATTCTGGGCTGGAGAAATGGGTTAGTGGTAAGTTAGACCCTGGGTTTGGCTTCCAGTACCTAGAGGGAGGCTCACAGTTGCCTGTAATTACAGTCCAGAGATCCATTGCCCTCTTCTGGCCTCCATGGGCATTGACTACAAATGGTACATTTATATACATGAGGGTAAAACTCTCACGTACACAACATGAAAATAAAATCATTTAAAATTAATCAAATTAGTAATTTGAGAGCAATTATAGAAGTAAGCAGTATGCTACCTGCTTAAAACCTACCACTCAGGGGTCTAAGGCAAGAAGACTGTGTGTTTCAGACCAACTTGTGCTATACAATAAGACCGGGGCTCACAAAATGCCAAAGCTGGAGATGTAGCTTACTGTAAAGCACTTGCCTAGCATTTGTAAGACTTTCAGTTTGGCTCCAAGCAGCAGAGACTTAAAAATCCTGTATGGTTCATTTTAATACTTCAGATCAACTTCTAGGAAGATTTTTCTGAAGTGCCTTAGATTCTAATAATCTCTTTTTCCTTATATGTTTAGTTAATTCCATGTACCATGAAGCTTCCAGAAAGGCAGCCTGAGTTTTTCTTTTACTATTCTTTACTGGGAAATGATGTTACAAATGAGCCTTTTAGTGATTTGATCAACCCAAACTTTGAACCTGAAAGGGCATCTGTTCGCATACGTAGCAGTGTGGAGAGTCTTCGTGTGTACCTGGCTCTTCATTCTAAACTGCAGGTAAGTGCCTCTGCAGATTGTTTTCTACTGGAGTTGTTTTTAAAGCAGTGTGCATAAATCTGAGGTTATCCCTAACCTGCATTGTGTTTTCATAGTAGAGATAGTTATACCCTTTCAGTTTGGTAGGTATTAAAATCTTGAAGTCATTGGAATTTCAGTTGCTTCAGATTTTTGGAGTTAACACATTACCTACTACCCAGTTACTAAGAAGAGCTGTATCAGTTATCGGCTTATATATTACGAGGTAGTACTTAAAGCTGGGTGAGCCCGATCCTTTAGGCAGGGTCTGTGCTGTTAGTAGAAGTGCTAGCTGTCAGTACACAGGTCGAATTCTTGATGGCAGAATTTACAGTTTTATAAAACCTGCCCACAGGTGTTCTTTGTCAGTACTTTTCAGTTGGGTTTTGTTTAAATACAGACCTTGAGACTAGTAGAAGTTAGTCTGCTATCTTCTCTGATCAGCAGGAAGGTAGGGTAATGAGATAAACAGGCATAGTTACATAGTCATGTACAAATCAGGCTCAGTCACTACACTTTGCATTTTGGGCAGCTAATGAGGTATTAAACCTTAAACATATTTAACCCAGTATCTGCTAAACCCAAGATATTTAGAAAACTAGAGACTGTATAAAATATTAAAATTGAGGAAAAGTACTTTCAATTTTAGTCTTTATCAATATCATTGGCTTATCTGCTTCTTGTGCACATTAGTTAGGAAGATTGTCTGTTGGGGAGCTGGCGAGCTTTCTCAGTGGTTAGGAGGCTCTGCCACCCTGCAGAGGACCAGAGTTACTTTCTCAGCACTGCAGTCAGGTGGCTCACAGCTGCCTGTAACTCCAGCTCCAGGAGATCCTGGTAGACTCTGGGCACCTACAGTCACATGCGTACACACACACACAACTCGTGCACATGAAATTCAGAATGTAAAAATAAATTTAAAAGTGAATAAATAAATGAAATTGCTTTGTTCCTATCGTTTGAAAAATATTATATCTAAAGGCTGACAAGATTGTTCAGTGGGAAAGCCGTTTGCCTCAAAAGCCTGGCAACGTGAGTTAAATCCCTGACACCCACATAAAGGTGGAAGGAGGGAACCAACTCCACAGAGTTGTCCTCTGATCTCAGTCCTCATACGCACACACACACACACTCCTCCCACATGTGTTTGCACACATATATGGTAGCAGTAAATAGGCCAGAAGTAACTTTCTTTCTGGTTTTCTGCAGATGCTAGCCTAGGGCTGTGGCTAGAGGCATTAGCCCCGCTACCTAACCCTGAGGAGCCACACGTGGGTCTCAGTGCCTGTGCAATCAGCTCTCAGTGGCTTCATATCCTGTAATGTTCACTATTGGGGGTAGAGACAGGATGGTCACCAGGGCCTGCTGGCTGCTAGCCTTGCCACAAAACATGAGCTCCAGGTTCAGGGAGAGACCCTGCCTCAAAAGAATATGGTGGAAAGTGATGAAATGGACCAGTCCTCTCCTCTGCCTGTTCCACTTGTATACACACAAAGGTGTGCACATAGCACACAATAAGAACTAGAAAAACGTTTCCCAAATGAAGTCCACCCCCAGTAGCTTTAATGTAGTTACGGATGTATACCTCTGTATAAATCTGTAGTACCAGCCTACGGAGACAGAGGCAGCAGATTACAGTTCAAGGCCAGTTTTTATGTACAGTAAGACACGGCCCCAAAAGTTACTGTATGTCTGTTGTAATCAGTCACTGCTAATACGAGAGGGAAATAATATAGCAATGTCTTACTGTTCTTTAGTGTGTAGTCTCCCAGGATTTGAGCATAGCAAAGGAAAAAGGAGTTATATGTGTGTGTGGTATCTTTAAGGGGTGGCAACATTGAGCTCTGGCTTGGTGGTCACTGACTGATGGAGTCTAATTTCCCAGTGGTTTTTTCACCTTTTACTCTTTACCATTTAGTTTTATAAAAACAATCTGAGAGCAAAATGAAGAAAAAGGAATACTTAGTATGTTTGATGATGTTTTGAATACAAAAATTATTTGTATTTTTAAAATCCTTAATCTAGCTGACTCTTTAAGAACTATGCTTAATTAATGAGACAGTAGAAGAAAAATTCTTGAGGCATTTGATTTCTATTTAAATTCACACTTATTTTATTACATAATTTGCATATTCAAAGTAGCATATTCAATTTAATTAAATACTAAAACAAACACAGCTCACTGATGAGACTAAACATAAAGTTTGTTATTTAAGAGCACTGACTGTTCTTGGAGTGGTCCTGAGTTCAAATTCCCAGCAACCATATGGTGGCTCACCACCATCTGTAATGAGATCTGATGCCCTCTTCTGGCATGCAGGTAGAACACTCATATGTTAAACAAACAAACAAATAAATAAGTCTTTTAAAAAAAGCAAAAGGGAGAAATATAAAGTCCTGTTTTGATTTTTCCTTCCTATTAGATCCATCTCTGCTGTGGGGACCAGTCACTTGGCAGCGCAGAAGTACCTTTGAACGGATTACTGAAGAAGGGCAGTACAGAGATTAACCAGCGTCCGGTCACAGTCGAGGGAGCTTTTACCCTTGACCCTCCAAACCGAGCCAAGCAGAAGCTTGCTCCCATCCCTCTGGAGCTGGCCCCGACTGTGGGCGTGTCAGTGGCTCTGCAGAGAGAAGGCGTCGATTCCCAGGCAGGTGGTGACTCTACTTTCCTTGGTCAGTTCTCCTATGCTCACGATCACAAACGTTGAATCTTTGTAGAGTTCCCTGACATACAAGTATTTTATTCTTTATTAGTGCTGTGCATTTTTACCATATCTTCTGTCTGAATAAATTTTCAGAAAGCCCACTGGCTCGACTTTGCAGTTTGTGACTGTACGTTGGGCCTTGGCCTTTGGGACAGTCTTCTGCAGTGAAAACTGTTTTCCTGCTCCCAACTCACAGCTATTTATTGTGCCAAAAGGCAGCTGGTGAGAGAGGATATCCTTGGCCATTTGTTGTTCTTCTCCCTTCCTTCTCATTATCCTTCTGCTTCTCTGCCTCCTCCTGATCCTTCTTCTCCTCTGCCTCTTCCCCATCCTCCTCCACCACCTCCTCCTCCTATTATTATTACTATTATTATTATCATTTTAGCTTTATTAACAAGTTAACTCTCTTACTCTTTCAAAGGATTTATATGTAGGTTACAAACTAAAGATAGGAATACTGAAATAAGAGTTTAAAAAGTCCGCACATGGAAAGAGCAAACTGGGTGGAGAGGGAGTGGGACAAGGTTGTGGAAGATTGACACACCCAGTGCCTAGGCTTGCTACCATTGCCCTGTCTTGGTTCCCGGGGCCTAACCCTAACATGCCAGGCCTCGTCTCTCTTCTCAGATACCCCTTCTTAGCCATTAGGATGCATTTTGGTACTCAGCTCCGGATACTGTATTTCCTTCCTGTTCATCTTCCTTTTTCTGGTCCTAGATGCTTTAAGGAAATTTGCAAATTATGAAGAAAAATAGACTAGGAATATCCAGACTGGGAAAGGAAGCGTGTATTTCTAAAAAGCAACGCCAAGTTTTTTGCTTAATTATGAAGGAAAGTATTTTGCAAATTATACTTTATTTTTAAAAATTGTTTTTAGTCTTTAATTGAATTAAAGACCCAGAATGGACATGAGCCAGAGCATTCCCAGAAGCGAGTTTTAACCCCCATAAAGGAGAAGACACTCACTGGGCCAAAATCACCAAGGGTGTCCCCTGCCCCACCTCAAAACCAGACACTTCCAACCAAAGACGATGCAACAGAAAGTGAAGTGGAGAGCCTGCAGTATGACAAGGATCCAAAGCAGACTGGGAAGGGTAAGGTGTGCTTTTCACACACACTCGGGAGTGGGACCTAGTCACTTCATGTCTGAGAACACTCGGGAGTGGGACCTACAGTCACTTCATGTCTGAGAACACTCGGGAGTGGGACCTAGTCACTTCATGTCCGAGAACACTCGGGAGTGGGACCTACAGTCACTTCATGTCTGAGAACACTCGGGAGTAGGACCTAGTCACTTCATGTCTGAGAACACTCGGGAGTGGGACCTACAGTCACTTCATGTCTGAGAACACTCAAGAGTGGGACCTACAGTCACTTCATGTCCGAGAACACTCAGGAGTGGGACCTAGTCACTTCATGTCCGAGAACACTCGGGAGTGGGACCTAGTCACTTCATGTCTGAGAACACTCAGGAGTGGCTTAGTGAAGATCACAGACTTTATTTGGGAATCAGAAATATGTGGGGATATAAAAATTTCAACTTAATGTCACTTCAGCCTAATAAATTTTTAATAAAGGCTTAGTAAGAGAAATCCCCATTGTACTTTTATAAGTAGCCTATTCAAAAGAAATGAAAGAATATATATCTTTCAAGTAAATTTTTTTTTACACTGAAATTTTAAAAAATAGAGCCATTAACTGCTTCATATAGTAAATTTTGTAATAAGAAAGTTTGGTAATGTGTGTATGTAGTGTTTTTTAAAGATTTATTTATTTTTAATTATGTGTAGTTTGTGTGTGTGTATGTGTGTCTTTGTGTCTATACATGAATGCAGGTACCCAGGGAAATCAGAGGTATCACATCTCTTTGGAGTCACAGGACTTGTGAGTGGGTACTGGGAGTCAAACTTTGGTCTGAGCAAAAAAGCAGTATGTGCTCTTAATCATCACTGAGCTCTTTCTTCAGCCCCATATGTATCTACTTTCATAAAATACTCCATTCATTGCTAAGGCTCTGTAGTTAAGAACCAGTAGTGTAAGTAGGCAGTATAGACTAGGAGTCAGATGTCTGGAGCCTGTTTGCCTCCATCACTGAGTAGCCATAGGACTTAGTCAGTCATTAAGCATCTCTGCTCCACATAAGGATTGGACTACATATCTCTTGTCTTTCTAAAATGAAACTTTTATTGACCTATTTTTTATGGGCAAACAATTACATTTAGTTTATTAAGGTGTTAAAATTATATCTACAGTAAATCTTATAGCCATTCATAGGGTCAGCCCTGCACAGGTACCTCTCAGAATGAAGTTATTGCCTGACAGGCTCCGGTCAGACATTGCTGCCTCACTGTTCCATAAGACTGGAATTCCAGGAGGAGCCTACCATGCCTCACAGGCAGCCTTGCCTTTACACAGTTCTAGAGTGGGAATTAGCGATTTAGAACAAACCACTGTTTAAAAAGCTCAAGGTAGACTCAGCTCTTGTGTTCATAAAGCAGACCTGTCAAGTTCTGTGCTTGAAGGTACAGACCATGAGAGCTTTAATTTTTTTTTTTTTTTTTTTTTAATCTTTTTTTTAATGTTTAGGCATTGGTTCCATACCTGCTTCGCTGGCCCAGCCAGAGGCCACCTGCAATGCGTCAGAAGTGGTGACATCAGGACAGAAGATTGCTGTTCCAGCGACATCACACCACTTCTGTTTTTCAATAGACTTAAGAAGCATCCATGGCTTGGAAATTAGTTTTCCAGTCAACTGCATATTGAGGTATGGTGTGATTTTTGTTCTGGGAAAACTGCCCTTCCTGTATAGGGAGGTGACTTAAGAGAATGTAGCTGCTGTGAAACCAGTGGCTAAAAGGCAGTCAACTATCAAACCAGGGTGGCTCTGGGAATAAGAGACTAGGAAGCTTAGCTGTTCTGGTATAATAGAACCGTTTATTGATGCTGCCATTTAAGATGTAATGTTAAGATGTTTTAGTTGCTTGTTTTCTGTAAGAGAGGGACTACAAGTCAAAAATCATGGGTTGGTATCTGATTTTTCTGGAAGACTGTGTTACAGTGGATGCTATTTTTCTAATACTTATATAGCTGTGAGTATAAAAACCATGCTTAAGGAACTTGAAATTGCAATAGGAAGAGTAACTGCATATAATCAGTTAAATGGCTTTTCTTCAACAGTCGGTTTTAATACTGCATGATTGTAGATAGCACAGACTGTAATAGAAGTTAAATGTACTACAGTGCTGTGACTCAGCTGTGCTCAGTGCTGAATTCAGCTGCAGAAATCAATTTATACTTGGCGTGAATTTTCATTTGATGCTCTCAGGTTCTTTGTTCATCTCCCATACGTGGGTGTGAGTCATTCACAGAAGTGGAGGCCTTGCACTGGGTATGGCCCGAAGTTCATTGAGCGAAGTCTTCCCATCTCTGCTCTGTTCTGCAGTAAACATACAAAATGCCATTCCTGAGATGCTCTTCCTGAGCCACTGGGAGAGGGTGTCCTAGGAGTGCACTTTGTTTCCTCTACTTTAGAATCTGAATTGTTTCTTACAGGGTTCTCTTCTGTTTGTTTTTTTTGTTTTGTTTTTTTTTGTCTTTTCACCCTTTTCTGTGCTGTAACTGCTGCTGTAGCACAGTATGGTCTTAGTACACTCAAGGAGGAGCAAGAACATGCAGCTAGGTACAGCCTAACACCAGATGCTCCGAGAGGGAGCACTAATTCTGACTTTTCTGTTTTGCTTCTTGCTATCAGGACCATTTGTTTGATGGTTAAGTGCCCACATTATACCAGTTATATCTGGTATTAGGGTTTATAAGAGAAATGAACCAATCAATTTAGGAGGGGGACAGATTTAGAAATGAATCTATACATGAAGGACAGGGTAGTAATTCACTGGTAAAGAAAGAGGGAGATAATATTCTACACAGGAAATACATGCTCGTGACCTATATGGCACTTACCATGGAAATTACCCCATGCTGGACTGGTATTTGATTCATTGGAAGCACTTTTTTAGAATACTGACCATTTGTTCTGTTTGACCAACTTTATATCATTATGCTGTACATATACAGTTGTGTAATGGAGTTTGTGAAGTAAGACTGGTATTTAAAATAAGCATGACCTGCAGGTCTGCTTGGCTGTTTCTTTTTCAATTGCTAAATGCTGTAGTAGGATGGTAGGAGTTGGAATTGTAGGGCATGAACATTGAGAACTTGCTCCAGTGGGGAGTAATTATATAGGATTTGGGGGGATAGACAGGATATTTTTTTTGTAGGAAGAGCAGTTTTTTACTAGTTGAGTTTGCTTGATTATACTTTCATATATGAGTAACAAAATACAAGATGAAATTTAAGCAAGCATTGCAATCTCAATAAATTTGTGTTTAAATTTAGTTTATGCTAAATTTATAAATTAAAATTTAAACTAAGAGCAGTTAGCCTTCTTACATTTAATCTAGTGTGACTTTTATGACGAAAAGATGAAGCTGTGTGTGTCTCTTACTTGGTGTATGCATAATATATTTGTATTGTTTTTATCTTGATTTTCTGTTCAAAGACAGAATACTATAAATGTGTCCTTTTGGCATTGCTCAAAGGGCCTTTTAGCCATAGATATCAGGCCATTACTGTATGAAGGACACTAGGTCTATAGTTCAATATATCAAGCGTTTCTTGAATGCCTACTAGGTTGCAGAAATTGCTTGTTCTTGAATATCCTTCTAAGCAAGTCATAGTCCAGGATTTCTACTGTATCTTAAACATTGTATATGCTCATAATTTATTGTATGCTGTTTAAAGCCGTCTGGCCTTCTGTGTCGGCTCTCGTGTGTACCATAAGACTTCTTGTGTCCTGTTCTAGGTACTCCTACCCATTCTTCGGCAGTGCAGCTCCCATTATGACTAACCCTCCTGTAGAAGTTCGGAAGAACATGGAAGTTTTTCTTCCCCAGTCTTATTGTGCATTTGATTTTGCAACTCTGCCTCACCAGCTACAAGATACCTTCCTACGGTAACATATAAACCCTTGCAAATGAGAGTCCCTCACAGCATGGATTTATAATATTTTTTTATAATATATTATATATGTTTATAACATATATGTGTATTTATAGATAGCCCCACAGTAGCACCTACACTTGAGAATCAAGACATTAGTTTACTGCTGTCAGTCCTGTCTGCTCTGTTGCAGAGCTCTTCATGGTTTCTTGTAACTCCCAGCCTAGGTGGTAGAAACATGTTAAGGTAATTGGAGGAACAAGAAGGGAGGAAGGCCATTTCATTTTGCTCATTGCCACCAAATGTTTTGTATTTTCCTCACTTTCATTTCAATCTAGTTATGGGAAATAAATTTTTCCAGGGAAATTGGCCTGTGAAGTCTGCCTTTCATAGCATACATTCCCCAAACTTAGAGCTTCTTAAAGGAAGAGTGGAGGCCGGCTGGAGAGTGTGTGATGACGTGGGAGTTCAGTGCTCGGAGAGCTCTTTTTGCGCTTAGAGGCGTAAGAAGTCGAGTGCTTCAGATCTGGAAGGACTGCTTCAGGCTTGCTAATTGTGGGCATGGTTCTCTCCTCAGGATTCCTCTGCTGGTGGAATTATGGCACAAGGATAAAATGAGTAAAGACTTACTCCTTGGGATCGCGAGAATTCAGCTTTCTAACGTCTTGTCTTCAGAAAAGACCCGGTTTTTAGGTGCCAACGGTGAGCAGTGTTGGCGGCAGACTTACAGTGAGAGCGTGCCTGTGATAGCAGCCCAGGGGTAAGCCTCGCAGCGCAGCGCAGCGCAGCGCAGCGCAGCGCAGCGCAGCAGTGCTCTCCTTCCCTCCTCCCTGTGAGGAGTCTCCTCAGACGCCTTGGCCTCCGTCAATGTCTTCTTGCTGGGGGGTGGGCTTATTATAATGTCTTCCTTATTCCCATCCAGAGACTGGAAGGTTTGGAAAATCTAGAAAGGTTTGTGTTTGTGCAGCGGTACGTGGGTCGCCGTTGTCTGGGTAGCAGAGAGCTCATTTTATCTTCATTCTCGTTCTGGGAGAGAAGCTCTTTTAAAGCTTGGCACTGTTTTCTGTTGTCACCAGTAGGATAAATGATTATATATTAGTGACTAACACGACCATGTGAGTAGTACAGGCAGCTGAAGCTATTTCAATGCTCCTGTAATTATTTTCACTGCTCGGCTTTGTAGGCCATTTTGATTTACCTAAATGAGAACTTGGAGATGTGCTCAACAGCTTTTCTTTAGCAGAAAGTATTTTTTTTTAAAGATTTATTTATTTATTATATGTAAGTACACTGGAGCTGTCTTCAGACATCCCAGAAGAGGGCGTCAGATCTCATTACGGATGGTTGTGAGCCACCATGTGGTTGCTGGGAATTGAACTCAGGACCTTTGGAAGAGCAGTCGGAGCTCTTAACCACTGAGCCATCTCTCCAGCCCAGGAGAAAGTACTTTTCCCTTCAGTTTTGTGGGTGCTGTGGCATACATGTAGAGGTCAGAAGACAACTTTGTGGAGTTGGTTTTCTTCTTCTGGATTTCAGGGATCCAGTTCATGTCATCAGGCTTGGTAGCAAGTGCCTTTACCCACTGGGCCATCTGATTTTACTTAACAATTTTATTTATTTATTTATTTATTTATTTATTTATTTATTTAAATTTGTGAAACTGGAAGAAAAAGAACATGGATTTGGTTAATTAAGGAGCTTTTAGTAATATAGGGTCTGTTTTAAAGGAGTTTTTTGGGCTAGACAGTACTATTTTTTAGCTACTAAATTTTTTTTCTTGAATATTTCTTATTTAATAAGTAATGGAGTTCTGTGATACAAAAGATGCTAATTATGACCAAAGTAGCATATAATTATCTTACCTTCATGGATTGCCTTGAAGAACTATGTCCAGGAGAAGGTTAATATGTATGTCTATTCATTCCAGGAAAGTAGACAATTTTTTTTTCTTTTTTCTTTTTTTTTTTTTTTTTTTTGGTTTTTCGAGACAGGGTTTCTCCGTATAGCTCTGGCTGCCCTGGAACTCACTCTGTAGACCAGGCTGGCCTTGAACTCAGAGATCCGCCTGCCTCTGCCTCCCAAGTGCTGGGATTAAAGGCGTGCACCACCACCACCCAGCGACAAATTTTAAATAACTTATAATAACCAAGAGTAGCAAGGCTGCTGAATATATTTAACTGCATAAATTCATCGGTGTATTTTAGAGGGAGTAAAAAAATCACAGTATTGTGCTGGATGAAATTCAGTAGCTGGAGAACTGTTGCCTAACAGGCATAAAGCCCTAACTCCCTCAACAAAACAAAACAAAGAAAAAAATGCACACATTTAAAAATGAATGCGTATGACATGAGAACTCAGGCCTTATTCACACAAGAGAAGGTCACACTGTCAGTGTGCACACTTGTACTTCTGCAGCAGAGAAGAGAATAAGGACGAGTGTCCAGCATGCACTCAAGAGGCAGAGGCAGATCTCTGTGAGTTTAAGGCTAGCCTGGTCTACATAGCAAGTTCCAGGCCAGCCAGAGCTACTAAATATTCATTAGCAATAATTATGTGGGTATGACTTCTTATTTTTTGGAACAAATGCACAGCTATTTAGGTAAATTTTAGTAAATGTTGGTAAATGTTAGTTTAGTAAAGATGCTGTGGTTGGTCAATAAAAACACACACTTGAGAACCCCTGAAGCCCATGTCGGCTGGCTCAGTTGGAGCATTAAGAGTGGGATACGAGAATTGTTCTGTACTCCTGCATACTACAGACAAGGAAAGTGGAAGGAAATATGAGTTTCCATGAACTTTACGATAATTCTCATTTCATTTGTAGGTCAAATAACAAGATAGTAGACCTTTCTTACACAATGACTCTGGAAGACTATGGCCTAGTGAAAATGCGTGAGATCTTTGTATCGGAGTCATCTCAGGTAAATGCAGTTGGTACAGTTCCTGACCCAGGAGTTAAGGTGTTTCTGGGTGCGTCCCATTCACTTTTCTTTCACTTCGTAGTGTGTACCTGCTGTGGGCCAGAAGCCGTCTTCGCCCCCTCCAGCTCCTTGTCCTTCTGAGATCCAGGTGGAACCCCGAGAGACCTTAGAGTACAAGGCTGCACTCGAGCTAGAGATGTGGAAGGAGATGCAGGAAGACATATTTGAAAGTCAGGTAGATTGAAATTGTACTCGAAAATCTCTGTTCTACCCACCTAGTTTATTTTTTCCTTCTCTTCAACTGGGTTTTCTCTCCATATTGTTATCTACAGTTTGACTATCAACAAAATCTTTTTGAGATTTTTTTTTAGTTATGTGTATACATATGCATTGGTGTGGATATGCACACAAAGCGTAGAGCTGCCACAAAGCTGAGAAGAACATTGGATCCCTGGAGCTGCAGTTGTGGTTGTGAGATATCTGATGTGGCTGCTGGGAACCAAAGTTGGGACTGCTGTAAGAGCAGTCTGAGCTCTTAATGGCGAGCCCTCTCTCCATCCCCACACAGCCTTCCTCAGAGAAAAGCACGATTTTAAAACATAAAAATACTCGAGATAGGGCAGTTTTATAACTACTACTTAGAAACATTTCCCTGAATTTGACCATTATTGTTGGGAAAAATTAATGATGAGGTGGATTTTGGTTTTTCTTTTGCTTTGTGATAAACTCTGTACTCCTGGTTGGTCTGGAACTTACTATGTAGACCTGGCTAGCCTCCAACTCAGAGATGTGCCTGTCTGTCTCCCAGGTGCTGGGATTAATGGCTCGTACCGCCATGCCGGGCTTATAATGTTTCTAATCTCAGGCACTTACTCTCTTATTTCCTGAGAATGAGTCTCAAGCAGGTGAGTTAGAGACCAGAACTCACTACCAGCTCTGACCTTTGCATACTCCTAAGGGATTATTTCACATAAGAAAGTTCCTTTTTTTATGCTTAAATTTTTTTCAAATTACATTTTGTGTATGTGTGCATGTATGCACGCATTTGTGAAGGGATGTGAGCCTCTGAGTTGGTTCTCTGCTACCATGTTGGTTGTGAGTAATGGTTCTAGGTCTCTGGCTTGACAGCAGGCACCTTCATGCTCTGAGTCTGTCGCTGACCTCTACTTTTGAGTTCTAAGAGCATCTCACATAGGCCAGGCTGACCTTAATAAGTAGGCTGAGTAGTGTCAATGATGACTTTTCAAGTGCTGGAATTACAGGTGTGTGCTACCACGTGTGGCCCAAGCTCCATTTTATCTGTCTGTCTATTATTTTAAAGACTATAATAGAGGGACTGGATAGATGACTCACAGTTAAGAGCACCCATGTGGCAATTCTATAATCATCCATAACTCCAGTTCCTGGGGATCTGATGTTTTATGGCCTCCGAGGGTGCCAGGCACACACATAGAAGCAGGCAAAACACACTTACACATAAAATTTAAAAGTAAACGTAAAGGTTTTGGGGCTGGTGAGACGGCTTAGCAGTTTAGACATTGGGCTGCTCTTTCAGAAGACCTGGAGTAGCACTCAAATAGAGGCTGTCCTACTTAGGCCGCTCTGGCTGTGATGAAACACCATGACCAAAAACAACTTGGGTAGAATGGGGTTTATTTGGCTTTCTCTTCCACATCACTGTTTATCATTGAAGGAAATCAGAATAGGAACTCAAACAGGACAGGAACCTAGAAGCAAGAGAGGCTAGGAAGGGGTGCTATTAACTGGCTTGCTGAGCTTGCTTTTTTATATAACTCAGGACTACTGGTCCAAGGGTGACAGCACTGACAGTGGGCTGGTCCCTCCTCCATCACATCAGTCATTAATTACAGACTAATTGAGGTTCCTTCTCTCAAGTGGCTTTAGCTTGTGTCAAGTTGACATAGAGGCTCTGTAACTCCAGTCCTATGGGACCTGATGCCCTCTTCTGGCCTCTTATGGACACCAGGCAGAAATAAACATGCCAATAGACCATCCATATATGTACATGATACAAAAATAAAACAGAACACTTTAAAGATATTGGTAATCAGTATTAGTTCCTAAACTAAAAAGTTCTTTTGCTCATTTGAAATATTTGTCATTTTTATATGACTATTTTTTTTTGTTTTTTTTTTTTGTTGCTGTTGTTGTTTGTTTTTGTTTTTTTGAGACAGGGTTTCTCTGTGTAGCCCTGGCTGTCCTAGAACTCACTCTGTAGACCAGGCTGGCCTCGAACTCGGAAATCCGCATGCCTCTGCCTCCCAAGTGCTGAGATTAAAGGCGTGCGCCACCATTGCCCAACCGTTTTTTTTTTTTTTTTTACAGCTGAAGCAGAAAGAACTAGCTCACATGCAAGCTCTTGCAGAAGAATGGAAGAAAAGGGACCGGGAAAGAGAGTCCCTCGTGAAGAAAAAGGTAAAGAAAAAGCTTGTTTAAAAACCGAGACAGGAAAGAAGAGAGTGTCTATAGTAGTGGCTTCTTACTGTGCATTGCAGAGTTTGGGAAGCAATATACCTTTTAGTTCTTAGCACAGACAGACTTGAATACCTAAGGCACTTTGAACTAAGCCAGGAGAAAAGGACATTTTAAAGTCTCCATTCCTAAGGAATGTTCATTTAAATGGGCCCGCACATACCTTAAATATTGTCCTCATTTACTATTTGAACTTTATATAATAAGTAATGTGGACAGAACTCACATGCTGCATATTACTGAATGCAAGGTTAGTGCGTTGAAGTTTTCACTTTGAGACAAGCTAAGTTCCTCTTTGGACCATTTCTTTTCATGCTATTGTTCTTTAAAGTCAAGTGATGAACTAATTTGAAAATTTTAATAAAATTGCTACAATGAGACAGATCCAGCTTGTGCCCTTGCCTTCCCTAAGAAGTTGTTTCAATATCATGAGATTAAGTAAAAAAAATAAAAAACCCTACTATACCCAAACTAGTAGCCTAGCGGTGCCTACCATGTGTGCCTGGCACACGTGTGGCCGGCCACGTGTTCAGTCCTCGGCACTACAGAGCACAGGACAGGAGACCCTTACCAAGTACGTTGGCGTTTGCTCTGATTTTGGTGATAGAGATCTTTTTGTTGATGTTTTTTATTGGTTCCCAAGGATACTACAATTTCTATCATCTGAGCTTGAATTTATGAGCCCATGGCTACTTAGTAACTCTTCAGAAAACAGACTCTGAGGCTGGAGACATGGCTGTGTTAGAGTGCCTACTTAGCAGGGACACAGCATCGTGGGTTCCATCTCTAACACCACAAATAAAGAAATGAAATTGAAAATAAAAGCAAGTAGATTTTAATGCTACCTTGCATTTACTCCTCACATTTGAAGGCAGATGTGGAGTTGCCACTTCTTCAATCCCAGGTACATTTTAAAAACTATTTGTCTTAAAGTGCTTTATTTTGAAAACATTTTGAAACCTGGGAAGTGCTAAGATACATGATTGGTTTTAAAAAAACCTTACAGCCACTGTAAAATGAAGTTAGCAGGGAGGAAGGCAGGTCTCCTTCAGTAAGAGGCCCTGTAAAGCTAGTTTCTTTAAGAAGCTCACCGTAATGTTTTTATGAGCACAGCATTTGAGCCCTTTCTGTCAATTTCTTGTTTTCATTTGGAGATTTTTAACAATATATGACTTCTTTAATACTTTGATGGTTTACCTGAATGAATACATACACCTGATTCCTGTTTTTTTGTTTTGTTTTGGTTTTGGTTTTTGGTTTTTTGAGACAGGGTTTCTCTGTATAGCCCTGGCTGTCCTGGAACTCACTCTGTAGATCAGGCTGGCCTCGAACTCAGAAATCTGCCTGCCTCTGCCTCCCAAGTGCTGGGATTAAAGGCGTGCGCCATCACTGCCCAGCCTGGTTGCTGTTTTGCATTCTGGAATAGCTGATAAAATTTTAGTCTGCCGTACACACAATTGTCCACCATATAGCTATCTTGTCTTCCCAAAGCAGGCTACATCAGCCATATACATAGGGAGTGTAAGAAAATCCTTAACTGATAAGCTCTGGCCTGCATTCCTGGAATTGAGTAGATACTGTGAGCTAAGTCCTGAAGGCATTCCAGACAGAAAAAGCTCATTGAAGATGCTTGAAAACAGGTTCCACATTCAAATATGGATGGTTTGTAAGAGGAAGAGACATCTCAGCACATGGCAGTGTATAGCATCCTTTCAAAGATAGGTCCCTTGAAGATGAATGCTTAGTATAGAAAGTATGCTTAGGAGGAAAGGAGCAGTGGGGCAGAACTCAGCACAGGTTGCAGAGGAGGTCTGAATGAGCGGATGCTACGTGGAGGAGGAGGGTCCAGCAGAGTGGAGGCGTGGTCGTCAGTGCTGCACCAGAGCATGGCATCCTTATGTCTCCAAGGTGTCCAATGCTGTCACTGTTAACTTTTTAGCCATCTAGACTGTAACGTACTATTTAAGAGAGAACAGTAGCTGCATTTTCTGTGTTCTGAGGTTTGGATTGACCCCAATTGAGAAAAAGTGATTTAGAAGACACTTAGATGACCATTTTATATACATACATGCATGCATATATATAAAATGCATACCTATGTACATACATACATACATACATGTGTACATTGTATGTAAATGGGTTTGTAAGAGCTGATTGCATCCTTACGGCCATCCTACAACCCCATTGCTTCCTCTACTTAGTTTACTTTCTCACTCCCAAGTAGTTGCTGTCACAGCTTTTCTTGTACTAGACAGTGTCTGCTCACGCTGTCATGGCCTGTGGAGGCACTGGGCTTCCGTCTCTGTGTGCTTCTCACGTTCTGCTGTCGTTGCTTGTCTTGTTCCTGATTTCTGTGCCAGGTCCAACATCTTACCGAGCTGACTAGTTTGTTTCAGGGCCTCATCCATGTGGATCGCTTTTTGTTCTGTGTATTCTCACCTGTTTGATGAGCTCATCCTAGCTTGGCATCATATGTATCGGATTGTATACATTATACACACATGTGTGAGCTACACCTTTTCTGCTTCCATGCCTGACTTTTTCCCTGGAACCTGCTTGGCCACTGAGCTGCCTGTGCTGCTGCCAGCTGAATGTCTGACATGCACCTCAGATCCCGCATACCTGAAGCCAGTTTTCATCACATTCTCTCTGTATTTGTTCCACTAGATTCCCATGTAAATAAATGACATTAGCTTTTCCTTAGTTGTTGAGACTGTAAGCAAGTCCTCTTTAGTTCTCTTTTGTACCTGGTGCATTAGTGCATCCATTGGCTTCATACTGAGACGATGTTTTGGAAAGTAACCACTTTCTATCACATCCATCCCCATTTCCTCTAAGCTATTTTGGTCTTGCTTCTAAGAGTGCAGGTTACATTCCATTTAGCTTGTCTCATTCCTTTCTGGCCTCTTTACCTTTTCAGCCCATGTGATCTGCAGCATTTGGCGTGATCTTCTGCCTCATGACTTTTGGTTTATTCCCAGCACGCTGGCTTCCTGGAACTCCTCACACGTGCTAACCCTCTCCTTTCTAGGGATATGTGGAACACTTGCCTCTGGAGATACTTTTGTGGTCTTCTCAGAATAATCTCAGTGAAGTCTTCTCTGATTGCCATGTCCAAAGTCGTGCCCCCTTTTTTGTCATAGGCACCAAGTCTCCCCCGACTCTGATGTATTTTCTTCCTAACACTGACTAACATGAGATGTACACTTGCTTGTTTATAGCCCATCTTATGTTTACTCAGAATATGCTAGGGTAATAAAGTCACTAAAATAAAAGATATATGTTTAAAGAATATACATGTTCAACAGGCATTAACTAGGTATGTATGTCTGAAAGTGCAGGGAGGTTTAACCTCATAATATAAATTTGGGAGTCCCTGGTGGACTGGTCCCTCAGGTCACTGCATGAGAGCAAGTATCCAGAACCAAGCATGGTACAAACAGACATAGATACTTGGGTATTTTTACATTATGATTTCACAAAGTTGTGCTTGCCACAGTTTACAAAAAAGCCAAATGTTGAGCTGGGGAATCAATTGGTGTGCTAGTCCTGAGAAAATCAAAGTGGGGATGTCAGATTTTGCAATCAGATTAAGAATATAGATGGTGGGCACAGTCATGCTAGGTTTATAGACTTCTGGAAAAAAAATTTTTTTCCCACCAGTATTATGACTAGGATTTGTAAGTAAAAAGGCATTATAGACTGAGCCTGTAGATGTGGTTTGCCCTGGGCTTTGGCAGTGCATCTACTGGTGTCTGAACCATTAAGGCTGCATCTGGATATCATATTTTTGAAAATATTTAGCCCAGAATCTAGGTGTCTGTCTCTTAAATTAGATTCAAGACATTGAAAAATATAGAAGTCATAGTATGTGATGTAGTCGCACTGTGTGTTGATCTTCCAGAAGAACAGATAAGGAGGCACCAAAAGACTGTTGCAGCCTTCGATATTGTAAAGACAAATGTCTCTCTCTTTTTTTTTTTCTCTACAGAACTAGGTTAAAAGGTAGGCTCAGTAGCCTTAGGAAAGAAGAAATCTGGATAGGGCCTAGGTCCCAGAGCCCGGGGGATGGTGAAGGTAGAAAATGTCTTTGGAAAGTCCCAGAACACATGAGTTAACTGAGGAAATGGACAGGCCTCCACCTAAGTAAGCCGAACTGGTAGCTTTTCATCCTGAATAGAGCTCTTCTTGGAAAAACAGACCTTGGGTTGGATGTGATGGTGTACTCCATTAACCTCAGCATTCGGGAGGAGTTCATGGCTAGCCTGATCCACATAGTGAGTTCCAGGACAATTAGAGCTTCCAAGAGAGAATTCGTCTCTACAAAAGAAAGTCAAATCAAAATTTAGGTCACAGGCCTAAAGAAATGGGCTACTGTAGAGATGCACAGGGTTTCTCTAGCACTTGACATCTCAGTAGCACACCAGGCTTTCTTGGGAGACCGCAGTGCAGATGTCCACACAGAAGCATGCTTGCCCTCCTTTCCTGGGAAAGTTTCTGCTCTGAATTGGTTCCTGTTAATGTTTCTTTCTCTTCTCAAATCTTGCTTTAGTGAAAGTGTGTGCTGTCTTGAACATGAAGATCATTTTTCTTTTCCTGTGTTTTAGGTAGCTGAATACAGTATTCTAGAAGGCAAACTTCAAAAAGCCCTAATGGAGCTAGAGAACCGAGAGCAACAGCTTGCCAGTGCAGAAACAGAGGTATGCACATCTCTTTGACCTTAATTCTCTAGGCTGTAGATTCTGTACCCTTTCTCACTTGTCCTGTGTGTTATGTGACGTCCATTGCACAGAGACTGCATTTCAGACATGGAGACAGCTGCTGTTGAACTGGTACATGGTACAGCATGCCAGCTTTGGTATTGTTAGCGGGCTGTTTTGCCTAATACCTGAATCTAGCGTCCTAAGCTTAGATGTCTTGCTGCACATTGGGTGCCAAATGTAGTGGGATTTCTCAGACCCACCAGCAGAAGGATAGCGACACAAAGACTTATTAATTTTATTAGCTTAGGCCACTTCCCTGCTCATCTAACTTAATTAACCCTATGATCCTAGTCCATGTCCTGCCATGTGGCCTGTTGCTGCTCTTTCTCTGGGTACATCTAGCTTCCTCTGGCCTCCATGTTCTGCTGGTGAATCCTCCTGCCTCTGATTGTTCTCCCAGAGACCCTCTCTCAGACTGGAAATCCCACCTTCCCTTTCTTGTTCAGCTATTGGCCATTCGTTTTTCATTAAACCAGTCAGCAAGTGAGGAAGGTGTATGTTTACAAAATACTGAGGCAGTTGATGAGCCATTAGAATGACAATACCAAAGTTGTCAGTAGTCTGCTCTGTGCCAGTACAGAATTAACAATTATAATATAAAGACAAGCTTCGCACTGTGCACCCCAGCCACTGTGCTGTCACACACCAGGCTCAGTGTATACTGTTTTGAACACTGACCGATCTAAGGTGGATGGTACTAGTGGTGATAAGCTAGTCTCCTAATGGTGCTTTTCCCTTCAGCTTCACAGAGAGAGAAAGGAGCTGCAGTTAGAACGGGAACGGAACCTTCAAGAGCTGCAGGACTCTGTCCGAAGGGCCCGAGACGACTGTGTGTACCAAGTGGAGCTGGAGAGGCTGAAGCTGAAGCAGCTGGAGGAGGACAAACAGCGACTTCAGCAGCAGGTGGTAGAGATGTCTGCTTTTAGAAATGCTTCACCGTGAAATGCTAGCATCCACCGGTTTGGACTGTTGTGGTCACTGCC
>JADRCD010160576.1:0-15728 GCA_019843815.1 Montemys delectorum
ATAGATAGATAGATAGATAGATAGATAGATAGATAGATAGATAGATAGACATAAACACAGAGATAGATGATAGATATAGACACATAAATATATGATTGATAGATAGATACATTAGAACTAGAGATAATGAAAGGCATAATTAATATTGAATATTTAATATAATCCTGAACAAAATATGTCATTACTAACTTTATACCTATAAATCAAAATACTTCAGGCAGCTTCAGGGGTGATCTCCCTCTCATGACATGAATCTCAGGCTGGTCTGGTCATTTGTTAGCCACTCCTACAATTTCTGTTCCCCTGTGACCTTAGCACATCTTGCTAACTTGACAAACTGTAGATCAATGGTTTTGTGGATTGGGTGGTATTCCAACTCCTCCCTTGGAACACTTACTTGGTTATAGGAATTGGCTAGTTCAGGCTCTGTGTCCCCCATTACATGGAGTCTTAGCCGGGTTCATTCTGATGAATTTCTGGGATTTTTCCATTCTACTAGGTTTGTACCTCCTTCCATATTGTCCCCCAGTTTCAGTTGTATTTCCCAGCATACTTGCTTCATCCTCTCTTCACCTGATCCCTTGTTCCTATCCTCACCTGCCTCCAGTCCACCTTCAATATCTATTCTATTTGCATTTCCCAGGGAGATCCATGCATCTTCTCTTTAGGCCTTCTTGAACCCTCTGAGTCTGTGGATTATAGAATGATTATCCTTTAATTTTCAGTTAATATTCACTTACAAGTGCCATGTTTGTCTTTCTGGGTCTGTGTTACCTCATTCAGGATAATTGTTTTCATCCATTTACCTGCAAATTTTATGATGAGACTGTTTTTCAGTTGAGTTATACTGAGACCCTTGCCGTGATTGGGGGCTCACCCCTGACATTACATAGATGATCAGAGACCAGAGGCCAGACAGTACAGAGACTTAATATAAAACCAAACACAACTGGGACAAAAAATAGTCAAAAAAGTCTTTGAAATGATACCTGATCATATTCTCTATACTTATAGACTCATAGATTGCTATCTAACCCAATTGTCATTGGATAGGCTCCCTCCAGCAACAGATGGAAACATAAGAGACCCACAGCCAAACAGTAGAGTTTGGAGAATCCTGTTGAAGACAGGGAAAAAAAAGATTGTAGGAAGAAGAAGGATCAAGAAAAACAAAAAAAGAATAAACAAAAGACATAAACTGGGCATCACAGAACTCACTAAGACAGCGCTGATAATCAAGAGCCCTGCACATGTCTAACTTAGGCCCTCTGTATATATGGTATAGATATATAGATTGATGTTTTTGTGAGACTCCTTACAGGGATAGTGAGGGAGTTCCTGGTGCTTTGGGAGACCCTTTTCCTCCCATTGGGTTTGCATCACACAGCCTTAGTATGAGAGAAGGTGCTTAATTTATTCCAAGTGGATATGCCATGTTTAGTTGATATCCCAGAAAGGCCTGTCCTTTTCTGAAATAAAATGGAGGAGGAGTAATTTGGGAGTGAGAAGGGGCTAATAGAGAAGGTAGTAGGTGCAAATGGAGGAAGACAAAACTGCAGCTTGGATAAAATATATGAAAGGATAATATAAATTTAAATAGGTAAAACATAATTTAGAATAAGTAAGATGACTATAACTATGTTGCTTTCTTAGAAAATATCTTATTTTTTTTTTTGCAAATTTCTTACATAAGCAATATACCTGGAGTACTCTCACCATTCCCTTCAGCTTCCAATTCCTCTTATCCCTGTGTCTTCCCTAATTCTTCTACTATTACATTATTATTCTTACTTGTACACAAACATGTATGTATTTATGCATAGGTATGTCAACAGCCTACTCAGTCTACTCATTACTGTTGCTCATATGTGCAGGTGTTCAAAGATTAGATAACCTGTGTTGACATTAATTATTGGAAAAATTGAGTCACCGTTTGTCAGAGTGCTTTGTTTAATGTCCACACTGACATGATAACTTCTGGTGTCATCATGTTGAATTTCTCTCGGGCAACCATACTGTATTGCATTGTATTGATTTTATAGGTACATATTTCATGTTGTATCATGTCTAGAGGAAATATTATAGTGATAGGAGTCTTGAAATTTTGACTCTTAACAATCTCAATGTAGATAGATTACTTGGGGATGGGCAACCTGTCACTTACTTTCTTAATTTTTATTATGTGTGGATTTCTTTAAATATCTGTTATAAAAAGAAACTTCCGTGATGAGGAATGAATGATTCTTATACAGGGGTATAGAGTAAGAATTTAGAATATACTTAGACATCATATTTGCTTAAAAAAATGGCAGTTGTTCTCATCTTGAGTCCATGTCTTTGCCAGTCTTGGGTGCTTGGTTAGGTTAACAGACGAGACACCAATTCTATCATACTTCCTGTACCTTAAATCTAATTAGATATTGATCATCATCATGATAGATGTGTGCGGTTTGGATATCTTACTCTCCTGGGATTGTTGTGATTTATAGGCATATATATCTCTATAGGATTAACATTTTTTCTCTTCTTGGCAGTTTTCATAGCACTTTCTAATATTATATAAAATGGTGTTCTGGAGGAAGCTCCCAGGACAATCTATAAGTCTGTTTGGATTTCTCCAAGTTGTGGAAATGGGTGGTGTCTTCAGCAGCAGGTCTTACTTTTAAGTTCTTTAGTGTATCCAATGGCAAAGACAATTGATCATATGCTATAGATTAATTTTCAAATGCCTCCTTCAAAAGCTTCAGTTTTGGGTCTTCACAAGACATAATTATCTAAACACATAGATCTATAGAAGAGTGTTGCTTTAAAATAATACGAAATTTATCATTGTCACATTAATATTCAAGTATCAGGAAGTACTTTTTGTGGTCAGATTTATTAAAACATTATTTATGAGAAACCATTTTCTTCTTTTCTGTATATTAAAATAGCTTCAAGTATTAACACAAATGAAACTAAACAAAATCAAGATTAAAATTTGGAGATATTATTTGCTTTTCCACTATAATAAAAAATAGAATACTATAAATGTGTGCTGTAATCACATTTCCTCCTATACCAGATTACTCTACTTTTTCCCCTCAATTTCTTTTCTCCTTCCTGGTCTGATAAACTAGCAGCAGTATTCATCTCTTATGAATTTAAAAGTAGCTTTGTGCATGGATCAGTACTGCCTGGCACAGGAGAAATGAAAACTAGGCTATTGATATGCAAAGGAGGGCAGTATGGTTAGATTAAAGATAATAGGCCTGTGCCAGTTATTTCCAAGATGGCTCATTAAAAATTCCCATTTGTTTAACTAAAACAAAATATTAATAAATTTGCTGAGGATAACTTATAAAATACTTAAAAATTGAAAGGAGTAAAGACTGAAGGTCATGAGAACAGTAATGTTTTAATAAATTTTCTTTTACCACTCATACTCAGGAGTGAGATCTCTTGCTTCATGTATTTATGAATACTTCCCTTATTTTAAGTAGTCTCAAAATGACCTTTCTCATGAGGAAGTAACGAATTGACACTGAAAAATACCTTGAAAACCTGCCTACATTTAAACAACATTAATAAGAAATGACCAAATGACTAAGCAAATTTGATCAGTTGAAGTTTTCTCAAAGACATTGGTAGGTAAATTTATTTAGCTTCCAAATTGCAGCAACGTTATGCATTATAATGAATGCTCTTAGCCATATAACACAAGCTAATTAAGCCAATTGTTAGATTGCAAAGGGGAAAAAAACAGTGTAACTTTTTTTTCAGTATGTCAACTAAATACTTCAAAGTAGGTTTAATTCTGTCCTGTTTCTGTGGGAAAAACAAAAAAAACCAAAAAACAAAAAACAAAACAAACAAACAAACAAACAAAAAAACCCACATAACTCCAGAGATTTACTTAGTATCACTGCCTTTCAAGTACACATTTTTTGTTGTTTAGATGGAATTACTTGGAAATATTTGGAGATGTCAAAAAGGAATAAATGCTTAAATATAGAATAGATATATATCCTTAAGTGGCTGAAAAACTATATTTCATAAATGGCATGCAGACAGTGAATCTAGATTGTGCAATAATTAAAAATGCTTTGCCTAGGGAGAGATTATTTATAATACTCTGTTTATTCCTCAAAAAATTATAGGCAGAAAGTTATTCAGAAAATATATAGTATACCACATTTATAAACAATTACAGTATAATTTTATATACTTGTATTACTAAACAGAAACATTAAAAATAGAAGAAAAGAAGATAAAACTTTTGAAAATATCAAGGTATATATGATTTTATAAATTTAATAAAATATGAAATAAAATAAAAGTAATCAATTTCCTTTTAAGTGAAAGACCATTTAGTTTAATTTGGTAAGATTTGGATAGTGTTCCTGAGATACTATGAATGTTGAAATGATACTTCATCATCAAAATATGAAAATACTCCATTTAGGTTTAGATAAAAAATATCAATAGACAAAATAACTAAAAATATAAAAGATATGCTGTTTTATGATTTTGTATAGCTCAGAAATATAAACAACTCAAATTGACTTAATCAGATGTAGAACATGTAAATAAACTCTAAAAAACAAAATGTTGTAGTTTAGAAAAAGCAAACTTTTGTAGCATACTGCAACTCATAAACAAATTATTTAACATTAAGACCATGTGGTTATGAAATAATTCCTACAGAAATTAATATAAAAACCTTAAAGAATGTGGAATTAAATAATAGACCTACAGAAATGATGTTTAAGGTTATATTTATTATTATTTATTATAATCCAGTAAATTAAACCACACAACACATAAAATTTTATTTAAAAACCTTCCTATCTGTGGCCCTATGACAATATACATGCATATACACACATATAAACACACACACACTCAGGTCACTTAGGAATTGACAATATTTCTTCCATATGAGAATTTTAGGGACTTTGCTCTTATATTATTTTAAAATAATGCCTTAATTAATTAAGAATTTCATACAATGAATTTTGAATATATTATAAAATAGGGAAAAATCTCTTACTGTGCTGTCTGAAAAAAATATCTAATGGTTTAGGCATCAATTGCCACCTAAGACTATAAAAATATTCTGGGTATGAAAACCATATTTCTCAGAAATGGTTAACAGAAAAAACATAGGAAAGTAGACAGAACTGATATGATCGTTTATTTTTCATATATACCATGCTAGATTATTTTTTAAAGTATATATTAATAAATGTTATTTATTTATGCTCACACATCACATATATATGTATATATATATATATATGCACATATGTTACTAAATGTACAAATGGTTACAGCGTAACATGAAGAAAATAAAGTTTGTAGAAAGGAAAATGAGGAAGGACAGACTCTAGGCAGTGGATATGAGTTATGAACTAAGAGATAATGCTATTTTTCTCTAGTTTTAGTTTTAATCAAGGATTTTGTGTTTTTGGATGGTAGATACATGTACAAAAAGGTATATGATTCTGAAAATGGAAAAATTTAATATGAATTCTCATAATTTTTGCATCAAATATCAGTTCTAACTGTATGAGCGTTTATTGAGTTGTATAGATGTTGGATCTGATTAATGTTGGGGTGTGATGTTTTCATTAACTCGGAAGCATTTTAAGTAGTACAATTTATAGAGTTGGATTGTTCCTATGTCTGCTGTATATGCATATGTAATTTAAGATATTTAATTACTACTTTTAAAACAAGATTACTCTATAGTTGATAAGATTTTACACCATATTCACCTTCGTGACTTCAGGAGCTTTCTTTCAAAATTGAGGATGAAATGAGAATGTACCAATGAGACTGTGCAGGAAGCAGATAAGGAATTTAAAGCAAAGCTCCCTGTACAGTGCCTCCCGAATTCATCTACACTTAGCCTCCTCAGGCTTCAAGTTTGGACCAGTCCAAAGCATCCTAGTAGGAATCTGTAAGCAGACTTTTCTTGTTGGCTCTTACCTTCCTTATACCTGCGATACTAGAGCAGCGCTACCGCAAGAATAGGCTTGCAAAACTCTGCTGAATAAAAGAGACGAAGGTTTGTTATTTTTCTCAGAATTTTACCAAAACACAGCCTCTTTTGTCTTTTTCACATGGGAAGTCAGTGCTTTGCTATGACTTCACTGATTGTCTTCTCTGAGGATTTCAAATCACGCAACTGAGAACCTTCTCTTTTTTTTTTTTTTTTTTTGGTTATTAGATAGTCTTTTATTGAAATATTTTCTTGCTTCTTAACTAGCTGGGCACTCCACTGCACCACTGTTGATGTCATCTATGATGTCATGAGGGTGGCGGCCATCTACATTGCAGCCTACAGACTGTGCAGTACCCAGGATCTCCTTGACGGTTCCAGAAAGTTCTCTGGCCAAAGACTGGTGTCTCATCTGCCGGGCAATGCTGACAATCTCATCAAAAGTAATGTTTCCACTGTGTTTAATGTTCTTCTGCTTCTTCCTGTCCCTTGGTGGCTCTTTGAGGGCCTTGATGATCAGGGCTGAGGCAGAGGGTACCACCTCAATCTGGGCATGTCTGTTCTGGATGGTCAGTTTCACTGTAATTCTGAGACCTTTCCAGTCACCGGTAGCCTTGGCAATGTCATCACCAACTTTCTTTGGAGACAGACCCAGAGGTCCGATATTAGGGGCCAAGGCGGATGTGGCGCCGACCTCGCCTCCGGTGCACCTCAAGTACACAACTTTGATCTCGTTGGGGTCGAACTTGGGCGGCATGGTGGAGGCGGCTGGTGTCGGATGAACCCAGATTCGGGACGACCCAAGAAAGTTGCACCGTTGCCTCCTCCGAGCCGAAAGCCGAAAAGCGAGAACCTTCTCTTAACTTCATGGTATTTAATAAAATATCATATGTAATACAATCTATATATCAGTATAATAATGGCACAAATATTGTGATTACAATCAACCTTTCTGTATTAACAAGCCCAAAACGATTTTTTTTCATTAAGTTATATACTCCATGTAAACACGCACTGAGAATATCATGCTAAATTGACAAAGGATTAAGATTATTCTGAACGATTTTATTTGTTCCTAAACACATAGTGCATCTCGTAGTCATCAACAGACAGCCCAGTTTATGTAATATATGGCTATTAACAGAGACACTCATAATCACTAAATAAGAAAAGAATAAATGCTTGTGAACTTCTTAGACCTAAATGGGATATTTGAATCACATCTCTCCCATCAAAGCTAATAAGAATGGATAGTAAAAGACAGGTGGTAGATGTCTGGACACAGCAGGGTAGATGCACACATGAACACATAGCACATGTGACTACAGTATGAACATATCCTGCCCAAGCTCAAGACAGACAGCATCCCAATATTAGGATGAAGGACAAGATAGTCCTACCCTTCCGTAAGTACGTACTGATATTTGAGAGCTGCTGGGAAAGAATGCTAGAGGTTTTGTTGCTTATTTTTGTTTTATTTTAGGTTTTGTTTTTGTTTATTTTCAGTGCTGGTAGTGTGGTTTTATATATTTTTTTTTTTGGCTTGATTTGGGATTTTTTTTAATGATGTGAATTCTTGTTAACAACCACACTCCAGCGGAATCCTTTAATCCAAGGATAGTTGGCTGACAAAAACTGGACTGCTTAGAGAGACAGAGAGGGGTCTGAGGCAAGTGAAGAATTTCCCAAGGATAGACAAGGAAGTGGAGGTGGTGAATGTGATCAAAATATGTGAACTTCTCAAAGAAACAGTAAAATGTTAGTTATTGAAAAATAAGGAAAAAGGATAAGAGTTCTCTAATGAAGACTTTCCTGGCAGGGAGATATTTTATGAAATACTTCCTTTCTTCTCTTTTTTTATTGTTTACTTATATGTCACATCCCAAACAATTTTCCCTTCATCCACTCCTCCCAGACCTTTCACCCTACTTCCTCTCTCCCCAAGATCCACTCTTCCCCCATTTTCCCAGGGTATCATCTGTACATAGTTTGACAAGAATAGGCACATACCCTTATGTCAAGGCTGGACCATGCAACACAGAAGAGGGAAGAGTCCCCAAAGCAAGCAAAAGTGTAAGAGACAGCCACCACTCCCACTGTTAATTGCCCCATAAGCTAAACAACGATAACATATATGTAGAAGACCTAACTCAGACCTATACAGAAACTGCAGTTGTTGTGTCAGTCTGTGTGAGCCCCTATGAGCCCAGCTTAGTTGATTCTGTGGGTGATGTCCTTGTGGCATGCTCTACCTATCTGCCACCTACCATCCTTCCTTCCCTTTTTTAGGAAGTTCCCCAAGCTCAACCTAATGCTTGTCTCTGGGTCTCTATATATGCTCCTATCAGGTGCTACATGAAGCCTCCCAGATGACAATTATGCTAGTCTCTGGTCTGCAAATATAGGGATCACTCCATAATTTTTCTCTTTGCCAGTTGTGTTTAGCTCTTTCTTAGGTCTTCAGGCCATCCAGCATCTAGTTCCTGCCTATATAGAAGAGTCATCTTTGAGCTCCTCTTTGTTGCATGGTCTCACGATGGACCAGTCCTTTCTTGGGCAATCGTATATAATCTGCACAACCATTATCCAAGCACATCATGTGAACTGGAAAAACTGTTTGTTGAACGTTTTGTGGCTGGATTGCTGCCCATTTCCCACCATTGGAAGGCTTGCCTGGTTACAGAAAATGGCCAATTCTGACAACATATCTACCATTTCTTAGAGTCTTTGCTAGGGTCACTCTTATAGATTTAAGTCAGTTTGCAATGCACTTGGTTTCCACATTGTTCCTGAAATGCTCCCAATTCCAGATGTCTTTCCTACTACTGTGTCTTTCCAAGCCCCAAGTGATCCTTCCAGTTCCCATTCTCACCAGCTATAGTCCACACAGAAAATCTAATCCACTTTTCCTTCCCAGGAAGATGCATGCATTCTCCTCACTGAGCACTCCTTGTTAGTCTCTCTGCATCTATGGATTATAGCATGACTATTCTTTATGTTACAGATAATATCTACTTATAAGTGACTATATATCATGTTTGTCTAACTGGATCTGGGCTACCCTACTCAGGATGATTTTTTTTTCTAGTTCCATTCATTTACTTACAAATTTCATGATGTCATTTTTTTAAACAAGTGAGAATACTCCATTTTGTAAAAATACTATATTTTCTTTATCTATTCTTCCATTGAGGGACATGTATGTGATTTCTAGATTCTGGTTATTATGAATACAATTTCTATGAATATAATTGAGCAATTATCAATTGAGCGATTGAACAATCCTGGTTGGATGGAACATTTTTTTGGGTGTATGCCTAGTAGTCATAATGCGAGGTCTTGGAGTAGATCAATTTTTGATTTTCTGAGAATTGGGCATATTGACTTTCAAATTGCTGTATAAATTTGTCCTCCCAACAGCAATAGATTGCAAACCATGCTACACATCCTTGTGAACATGAGTGGTCACTTATGTTTTTGACCTTAGCCATTCTGACAGGCGTAAGATGGAATCTCTAAGTCATTTTAATTTGCATGTTCCTAATAGCTAAGAATGCTAAACATTTAGTTAGGTGTTTCTGTCCATTTGAGATTCCTCCGTTGATAATTATTTCTTTAGGTCTGTACCCCATTTTTTTAGTTGGATGATATGTTCTTGACTTTTTGTCTAGTTTCCTGAGTTCTTCATATGTTTTGGATATTAATCCCTGTCAGATTGTAGAGTTGGTAAAAATCTTTCCCTCTTCAGTAGGCTGCCATTTTTTTCTATTATTAATGATGTTTACTTTATAGAAGCATCAATGTATCTGATTTTACATTGGGTCTTGATATACTTGGACTTGAATTTGTAAAGAGTGATATATGTGGGTCTATTTTCATTCTTCTGCATACAGATGTCCAATTAGATCAAACTATTTACTGAAGATACTTGCTTTATACTAGTGTATATTTCTGGATTCTTTGTATAAAGAGACAAGTGTCCATAGGTAAATTATTTATATCTGGACCTTCTAATTGATTACATCAAGCAACCAGCCTGTTTTTATGCCAATATCATGTTTTTTTTTTTTTTTTTTTAATTAGGATACCTCTGTAGTACAACTTGAAATCAGGGATGGCAACACTTTCTGAAACTAATTTATTATATAAGATTGTTTTAGGTACCCTTTAGGGTTTTTTCTTTTCAAATATGAAGTTGAGTATTGACCTTTCAGATTCTGTAAAGAATTGTGTTGGAATTTTAATGGGAACTGCATTTATTCTGTAGATTGCTTTTGGTAAGATGATAAATTTTACTATGTTAATTCTACTGAACCATTAGCATGGGAGATCTTCTCATCTTCGGATATCTTCTACAATTTCTTTCTTCAAAGAATTGAAGTTATTGTCATAGCAGTCTTTCTTTTGCTTGATATTTTATATTATTTGTGGATATTATGAAATATATTATTTTTTATCTTTTTCATAGGAAGTTTGTTATTATAAACAGAAAGGCTACAATTTTTCTCATATTCAGCTGTTTGGCTGAAGCTGTTTAGCAACTGCAGTACTTACCTGCTAGAATTTTCGAGTTACTTATATATAATATCGTATCATTTGTAAGTATAGTTGCTTAAGTTGTTTATTTGGTTTTGACTTAGCTTAGTTAAGTGGTATCTGTTAAGGAAATTGTCCATTTTTTTTTTAGATCTTCCAATTTTGGGGAGTACAAGTTCTTAAAGTATGAACTTTTGGTTTGTCATATTTCCTTGGTGTCTACTTTTATCTTCTGCTTTTCATTTCTTATTTGGATAACCTATATTTGTCTTTAATTAGCATAGACAAAGATTTTTATATTGTATTGCTTTTCTCAAAGAACCAACTCTTTTATCATTGACGTTTTTGTATTGTTCTTTGCATTTTTATTTTATTGATTTCAGTTTGAGTGTTTCCTGCTATACAATTCTCTTTAGTGTATTTTTCTTATTTTTGTTCTAGAGCTTTTGGGTACACAGCTAAATTGCTAGTCTGACATCTCTCCAATTTCCTTATCTATACACATAATATTAAATATTTTCCTCTTAGTGCTAAGTTCATTGTGTGGTGGTTTGAATAGGAATGGTCCTCATACACTCCTGTGTTTGAACCCTTCATGTATGCTGGGTGGCATTACAGAATGTGTGACTTTTTTGGAATAAATGTGTCTCTGTTGGAAGAAATGTGTCACTGTTGGGGTGGGCTTGAGGTTTTCTATGCTCAAGTTCTACCTAGTGTGGAACTCAGTCTTCTCCTTTCTTCCTTGGGATCAAGAAATAGAACTCTTAGCTCCTTCATTAGAATCATGTCAACCCGCATACTATCATGCTTCCCACCATGATGATAATGAACTGAACCTTTGAAACTGTAAGTCAGTCCAATTAAACGCTTTCCTTTGTAAGAGTTGCCTTGGTCATGGTGTCTCTTCATAGCAATAAAATCCTAAGTAAGGCAGAAGTTGACACCAGGGAGTTGGGTATTACTGTGATAGGCCTGACCATATTTTTGTTTGGCGGAATGTGGATTTTGGAACTTGGATGAGGAAAATAGTGGAATGCTTCAAGTGTGACTTAATGGACCATCCTAGTAGGAGTATGGAAGACACTGGTGCTGATAATGATTTGAACTGTGGAGGCCTGGGTTAGGAGTTTCAGAAGAGAAGAATTTTAGGATGCTGTCTAGAGATTATTCTTGTGATTTTGGGTGAAAATTATGCCTATTTTTTGGCCTTGTCAGAAGAGTCTACCTGTGACTAAGGTAAAGTGATTACATTAATTGCAATGGCAAATTAAATCTCAATCTCAAAACACCCTCGTACAGACTCTGTTCTGATATTCACTCTATGAAAAGCATTTTGATAAAACAGAGAAAACTTAGAACTGAACAATAAAAAATATATAGTTCTAGGATTAAAGCTGCAGCAGAAAGTGGAATGGAGCTAAATCCTGTGTTCAAGGAGATAAAATGCAATTAAGGGAGTGATGACCTCAGGGAAAAGTCCCACCTAGCTAAGCTTACATCATGTGAAAAGGAATTTTAAAAAAGCTTAAATCCAGGCTGGGTGGTACATGCTTTTAATCTTAGCACTCAGAAGAAAGAGGCAAATAGATAACTAAATTAAAGGTCAGTTTATAGAGCAAGTTCCAGAATAGACATGCTTAGGCTGTGAAGGACTTCATCAGAAACAGAAAGCTGGTAAAGTTGTAATACAACACATAGGCTGTGTTCCAGCCCCAGCTGGCAACATAGCTCAGCAGCTTTGGCCACGTGGCTCTGGCTTTAGAGTTGAAAGTACAGGAAGGTGGTAGGGAATATCCCTCTGCATCTATGTAAAATTACTGATGCCAGTTGTATGCTGTAATCACAGGCATGTGCCATCATGCTGTTTTATGTAGTGCTAGGGATTGAACCCCAAGGCTTCATGTATGTTACTATACATGCCATCATGTTGTTTTATGTGGTGCTAGGGATTGAACCCCAAGGCTTCATGCATGTTACTATACCAAATGAGCTACATCCCCAGCCCCTATCTTCCCTTTTTAAAAGGGGTTGTATAGCAAGGGTGTCCCTGCATTGAGGCTTAGAAAAGGCCATTGTGTGAAGCTGAAAAAGTGAAGTCAATATTACATTGTTAGACTCCAAGATGTTATAGATGTCAGAGCCATTGTATACCTGCCTAGAAAAGCTGACAACAGGAAGTGCAACCAGCCCCAGAGAGAAAAGTGCAAGGCCATAAACAAAGCTGAAAAGATTTAGAGCATTTTGACAAACTGAGCAACACTCTACTCAATGACTACTGGTGATTACAGAAGAAAGAAAAAAATTAAACACTTCCTAGAATTTAATGCAAACATATCCAACTTTTAGTAAGCAATGTGTCTTAGGGTTTTATTGCTGAGAAGAGAAACCATGACCAAGGCAAGTCCTTTAAATAAAAATATTTCTTGGGGAAGATTTATATTTTTACAGATTCAGTCCATCATCGTCATGGTGGAAAACATGGCAGTATGCAGGAACCATGGTGCCAGAGAAGGAACAGAGAGTTCTACTGTAGCCACTCAGTAGAGTGTTCTTCGGTTCTCATGTGTTTTTTGGATTTCTGTTATCTGTGCTTTTGTGAAAATACAGTTTAAATTGATGGTGGTCTGATGAGATGCAGGAGATTTATTTAAATTTACTTGTATCTGTTGAGATAATTTTTGTCAGAGGATGTGGTCAGTTTTGGAGAAAGTTCTAGGAGGTGCTGAGAAGAAGTATGTTCTTTTGTGTTTAGGTGCAATCTCCTGAAAATATCTGTTAGGTTCATTGTGTTCATAATGTCTATTAATTCCACTATTTCTCTGTATAGTTTTTGTCTGGATGACCTGTTAATTGTTGATGGGCGGGTATTGAAGTCTCCCACGATTAACATGTGTGAGGTAATCTGTGATTTCAGTTTTAGTAAAGTTTCTTTTACAAATGTATATGTTTTTGCATTTTGTGAATAGATGTTTAGAATCAGAATCCCATCTTGGTGGATTTTTCCTTCATGAATATAAAGTGAAGTGTCTTTTCTATTTCTTTTGATTAGTCTTTGTAGGTATTTTGTTAGACATTGGAATTAGACATTAGAATGACAACACCAGCTTATTTCTTAGGTACATTTTCTTCCAATATCTTTTGTGGAACCCTTTACTCTGAGTCAATGTCTATCTTTGATGTTTACATTTGTTTCTTGTATGCAGCAAAAGGATCATTACTGTTTTCATTTTCATTCTGTTAACCTGTGTCTTTTTTGATGGGGAATTGAGTCCATTGATGTTGAGAGATATTGATGATCATGGATTGTTAATTCTTGTTATTTTGCACTTGTTAGTGTTATTCGTGGTGGTGGTGGTGGTGGTGGTGGGTGTTTGGGTTTCTCTTCTTTTATTTTGCTGGTGTGACTTATATCTTGTATTTTCATGGGTGTAGTTAAGCTCTTTGGGTTATAGGGTATGTGCTGATTTGATTTTGTTTTTTGTTGTTTTTCTTTTATTTAAAAGAGCTAGATTTGTAGATAGATATTGTATGAATTTGACTTAAAATAAGATATCTTGATATTTTCATTCATGGAGATTGAAAATTTCTCTGGATATAGTAGTTTGTGCATACACCTTTGGTCCTCCTACAGGATTGACCTTTTCCTTAGCTTCTTTCAGCCTTCCCTAATTCAACAACAGGGATCAGCTGCTTCTGTCCATTGGTTGAGTACAAATAAGTGCATCTGACTCTCTCAGCTGTTTGTTGGGTCTTTTGGAGGGCAGTCATGCTAGGTCCCTTTTTGTGAGTGCTCCATAGCCTCAGTAATAGTGTCAGGCCTTGGGACATCCCCTTGAGCTTGATCTCATTTTGAACCTGTCACTGGATATTCTTTTCCTCAGGCTCCTCTCCATTTCCATCCCTGTAATTCTTTCAGACAAGAACAATTATGGGTCAGAGATGTGACTGTGGGATGGCAATCTCATCCCTCATTTAATGCCCTGTCTTCCTGCTGTAGGTGGGCTCTATAAGTTCCTTCTCCCTACTGTCAGGAACTAGAAAATATCATCCTGAGTGAGGTAATTCAGACCCCAAAGGACATGCATGGTATAGTATGTACTCACTAATAAGTGGATATTTTTTAAAAAAGTACAGAATACCCAAGATACATTCTACAGAACTCAAAAGGGTCAACAAACTGAAGTGCCGAAGTGAGGATGCCCACTTGGGAGAGAGAAGAAAGCAATCACAATTGAGGAGGGAAGGAAGGACCTGGGAGGGAAAGTGGGCAGTGTGGGAGTTGAGTGGGGGTGGGTGGGTGAGAATGATCTGGTACTGGGTGAGGGAGAAGGACTGAAGCCCTGAGGGTAAGCAGAAAGAACAGAAACAGGCAACCCCAGGAAATACAAGGTTGGGGGGACCCTCCAGAATGCACCTCAGAAATAAGAGGCTCTCAGGAATCAAAGGGAGGGACCATAAATAAAGGTATGACCTTCTCAAAGTTAATAAAATTTTCTTCTATGATTTTGTTGAAAGTATTTTCTGGGTCTTTAGGCTGGGATTCCTTTCTTCTATTCCTGATATTCTTATGTTTGGTCTTTGTATAGTGTTCTAGATTTCATGAGTGTTTTGTGTCATGAATTTTTAAATTTTAACATTTTCTTTTATCAATGTATCCATTTCTTCTAATGTATTTTCACTGTCTTAGATTCTCTCTTTCACCTTTTGTATTCTGTTGGTGATGGTTGCATCTCTAGTTCTTCTTTGATTTCCTAGATTTTACACGTTCAGAATTCCCTTAGTTTGTGTTTTCTTTAGTACTTGTTTTGTTCAACTCATTTATTTTCTGGCTTTCTTTAGAGGAGTTATTCATTTTTTTTCTCTTTAAAGACTTGTATCATCTACATAAAGTTGTTTTTAAGGTAAGGTTTTATTTTATTTTATTTTATTTTATTTTTTTGTTTCAGCTTTGTTGAAATTTTCAGGGCTTAATGTAATAACATAGCTGGGTTCTGGTCAGGACATAATGCCCTGGCTGTTGTTAATTGTGTTTGTAACATGTTGTCTATGCATCATCTTGGTTTGTTATAATTGATTATAGATCTAGGTGTCACTAAGTTGTTGTTGTTGTTGTTGTTGTTGTTGTATGGGTGTTTTGTTTCTTGGTTTCTGTTTTCTCCCTCTCTCTCTCTCTCTCTCTCTCTCTCTCTCTCTCTCTCTCTCTCTC